>CM052221.1:27254064-27265635 GCA_028454225.1 Lasioglossum leucozonium
TCTCTCTCTCTCTCTCTCTCTCTCTCTCTCTCTCTCTCTCTCTCTCTGCCAGTACCGGACACATGCACGAGAGAGACGGATCGTGTCACGTGACCGGACTGGGGCGGAAACGTGGGGATTAGCGGCGAAGAAGGGGAAGGGGAAGTGGGGACAGGGACACCTTAATCTGGTGACTCTGTATGTATTTGTATTATACAGTTGATCCAAAAAGTGTTTGAACACTAGAAAGAAATAGACTCTTTTTCATATTGAATGTCAATGATTAATATTAATGATTTATGCATACTTGCTGTATCAAAAACAAAAACAAAAAATAATTTTTCAGACGCAAAAATGAGTCTTTGATCGAACCTGGCGCCGATATCATTTAATTATTATATTGTAGAATAATATCTAGGATTTCCGAAAATGTTGTTATTCTCGAAAATTTCAGCAATCCGAATGTTTTTGTGTTCTTCGAGCTTCATGATCGCGTAGCTAAGTTGATAGACCTTGTATACATTGTTTAGTAATGGCGAAGTATGAAGAAACTAAAAATTTCGGGAATCACAGACGTTTTCGGGAATCCCGAACAATATCGGGATTTCGAAATTCTCGGGAATCCCGAAAATTCGCGGGGATCTCGCACACCCTTATAAAACATTGTATACACCGGAAGGTCCTGAGAAAGAGAGCCACCAGATCTCCCAGTGTCCGAGGAGGTTTGAAATCGGCGATGAAGAAAATGCGACGGTAAAAATCGGTGGGCTCGCGTCGAATGAACAAGTTGCGTGTAATCGACGCTCGAACGATCGCGGGTCATGTGCGCGTCGTCGAGATATAATAGGCACGGATAGGCAGGTCAGCGCACCCTAATGATTTCATTTACCGTTTCGGCGTCTCGTAAAAAGGTAAGAGGCTCTCTGTAGCGCACGTAGGACGAGCAGCGCGTACGCGTTACGCGAGTTGATGCATGCTAAACGCCGCGTTTGATCCCCGGAAGATAGTAGGCCCGCGCGGTCCCATTAAAATACTTGCACGCAGCTATTTTATGGCGGTTGATTCACTGTACCCCGGAGATTGCAGCGCGTTTCTGCGTCCCCTTCTCGCGGAGCCCGTCCCGTCCGTCCCGTCGTCGTCGTCGTCGTCGTCGTCGTCGTCGTCTCATCCCCATTGTCATAAACCTCCGCGCGCTGACACGCTCCTTTTTCCCCTGGGAAATAATCGCGCGACTCGTGCACACGCTCTTTCTTCCTCCTTTTTTATTCGCTGACTCCTTTTTCTGCTTCTTCTTCTTCTTCTTCCGCGGTTGAACCGCATGAGAAAGAGCGCTCGATGAGATTACGCGGAGAGGAGGCATTAGTCTGCGCGAAACTACGTCGGCGTTGCACCACGTGCGCGTAATCACCTCTTACGCGAGCGTTCAAGTTGCCGGATTTACTTCTAAATCGACGACCATATCCTCTTGGTTATCGATTGTGTGACTGCACGCCAACCTCGCATTATTTTCTTTCATTGTCTTTCGCTGTTTTCGTTATTCAACCCCCCCCCCCCCCGCCGCCCTCCTTGCCGCTCAACCTGCGCTGCGAATTTTTCCCGGTTTTCTTGTCCAACAACTTGTCGTTTTAACTTTTTCACTTGCCAACAATGTACTTGTTGGATTTTGTTGTAATTCTTTTACGCATTACGTTGAAGGTAGCATATTTAGGCCCGCTGCACACATGCGTTTTTCTAACGTGCGGCGACTGTGCGGCGGCCGCAATTGCGGTCTGAAGTACTATGAAATCTATTAGAGGCTGCACATTTGTTTGAACCGTAATTGCGGCGACGTACGCCGCTCTTGCGTGCAATATTTTCCGCATTTCCCTAAAGGAACGCACATTATCGCATATCAGTTGATGCCACGGACCTAAGGACTGAGCGTAAAGTAGACTTCTGGGCGAGAGGGGGCGTCGAGTTAGCGGGGAGGGATAGTCGTGATGCGGCCATGTTGGGTGGCTCAACTAGTGTTGCCATCTATACAATGTAGCGGGTACATTTAAAATGTACAATTGAATCACGTATATTCACCGTATACAGGGTGTCCCAAAACTCATGTTAATGCCGAAAATGGGAGGTTCCTTGGGTCATTTGAAGCGACATTTTCCTTTACAAAACTGGCGACTGCGGCTTTGTTTAGGAGATATTAACGAAAAACACGGACCAATCAGAGCGCGAGTTGGACCGGCGCGCCGGGAGGCGAGCGTTGTCTTTACACTGCGCCGCGATGTCGCAACAAACAAGTTTTTACAAATATCTCGTAAACTAAAACCGCAAGGCAAAAAGTCTAAAGGGAAATGTTGTTCAGAATCATTGTTCGATTTCTCGCATATTTGTTTTTAGTTGTAATTGCCTGCAGCAGGCAATATCCGTACCCCTTGGCCTTCGTCACCGGACCCAGGTCAAGGGACAGTAAAAGCCCTTTCCCGATTTTTTGCCATCCTTCGTTATTTAGAAGAATGCTAATCCTCAAGATGCCGAACACGGCATTTGAGGATTCGAGCTGATGGCATTGGGAAAGTGGCCATAAATTCAGTCCGAGTGGTCCTCGCACCGAGTACCGTCCGCAAGGTACGCGAGGGTCCCGAATTCGGACCAGCGGGGATACAAAAACCCGCATTCACCGTGGGCAAAGTTGCACGCGTTGCACCCCACGTGTGAGCCACGCAGGCACAACATCGCAGCCCTTGGCCTGTGTCACCAGACCCAGGTCAAGGGGGCCATAAACATTGGCCGTCCACTTGGGCCTGCGAAAATACGCGACGCTCCGGGGTCCCTTAATTAAACGCACTTCGGGAATTTTCCTAACAAGCCTTGAGGTGGGGATTCTTCTTTCTCCAACAGGAGAAGAAGTTCCTCCTCCCTCAAGGCAATTGACGAATGGGGTTGCTTCTTCCCCCAAAAATGGGTTCATGCCCAGAATCTTAGCACCCACAGGGTGACTCGCGCAAAGACCCCGGAGCAGAATCAGAATCCTTCAAACAGTTGAATCTGTCGGACCTCCGAATCGTTCAAACCCTCGCACAGTTTACACGTTTACTCGCGCTAGAGTCGTAAAGTTCTCCTCGCGCCGTTCCGCTTTATACCGAACCACGCCACTGTTCTGTTTTTAATCAGTTGCCCAATGTTAATTCGGCCGGCAACCGTGTTGTAAATAATATCAATAAACAATTGTTAACCACACAGACAGTTATTTCGACACGACATTTTTCAATCATGGTCTTTACAACATATCCAAAGCTCATTGAAATCGGGCACATAATCGAGAAACTCTTGTTTGTTTCCTGTTATTAATGGTTTTATGACTGCACATTGATTTCTAGGTGGCGCACAGTGGTCGGAAATCGCTAAAACGTGGCAAAAATGTCAAAAATGAATTTTCGGTTAGGCGTATGGCCTTTGCCTTACTGGATACTCAGGTAATCACTCTATGGGAAACCGAAAGTAAAAAGGTCTTATTATGTATACCTGTCAAATGGGAGGAGTACAAATATCGCGTTCATTCGTCACGCAGTTTTCGTGCAGTGAACTACTAATAAGTGTGACGGTTACAATTTTAAGAGAAGTGAATTTTTTTTTGTGTGTGCAATGGATGCTGTTCCTCGAAGTAAGTACTATTCATAATAATAATATTGGGTTTATATTAATCAGTGTTTACTATCTATAAAGACGAAGATCAATTTTGATGCGCTGATTTTAGAAATGTATACTAAAAGTTGTATATTCCACAATATTCCACTGAGATTTTTGTGTATGCTTGTAGTAGACACTATGTAGCTTAGATTATTTTTAAAAGTAGCTGCCCGAATTTGCCCCTTTTGTTATGCGATCCATTTTTGTGACGCAAAGATAGTCGCGATAGATAGTAATAAAGCAAAGATAGTAATAAATTTAGAAGATATAACAAAATTTGTTGAATAAACATTGTATGATTCCACTTATAGAATTTTTTTATACATGTTTTGAACACCACAAACCATATCTTTTTATTGTTTTTAAAAAATAAAAAAAAAATTTCGAATGATTAATGCATCATTTTTATTTACTTTCAGGTTCTTCTGATAATGAAATACGTTTCTCCAGAAAAGAAATTTACCATATGGTTAAAATTACCTGAATGATGGATTAAGTATTATTTTCACATACTCCACCGCTACATATTACGAATCCGCCATTTTGTTTTTTGTAGTTTTTACATCAGATTCATGTTTGAGGGCACAAGAAATATAGGAAAACTAATTTTCGAGAGAGTCCAATAATTTTTTATGTTACGCATCCGCCATATTGAATCCGCCATTTTGTTTTTTGTCTCTTTTACATCATATTTATATTCAACGGCACGAGAAATATGGGAATACTAATTTTCGAGAGAGTCCAATAATTTTTTGTGTTACACATCCGCCATTTTATTTTTTGTAATTTTGACACCAGATACATAATCAGCGACCGGAAAAACTTCAGAGTATCAATTTTGAACTAATTTGGAATACTCCTTCCTATTTTGGCCACGTTTTGGCGATTTCCGATCACTGTGTGGCGTCTTGGATTATATTCGTCGTCATTGTCTTATTCGAAACGATTGGCTTCAATTAGTTCGTGCATAATCCTGTTTTTTTGTACATGTCGAGATCTAGTCTTCCTTATAGCAGTTAATTGTAGCCTGATTATAGTAACCAGAAGAAAATGGTGGAAAAACCGAAGGCTGTAGTTACATCAGGAAAGTATTATGGTGGGGGAACTTCTGATCATTGTGGCCGAGGAGCTATAATAATTAGGGATGGGCACAGTGGCAGAAATACACATTTTGGCTCCACAAAATACGGGGTGAATGTTGCAACGGTTTGCTTAAACCTTGAAGAGGCTGTTTAGTCACGAATGTGCCATAAATAACATCCGAGGAAAAACCTCACGTTTCCTGTTCCCTTGCAACGGAACAATATATGCAAAAATGGTATTTATTCGGTTCCTAAATCCCAACATTATAAATTTTCAGGTTCTAGATCCTAACCCGGGGTAAATACCCGACCCGAACTCGAATTTCTGGGTACCCCACTCCTAGAATCCAAACATAATTTTTCGGGTCCCGACCCGACCCAATTTCGGTAACCGCGGTATCAAGAATTTTTGTTCAGGTACCCGCTCACTCCTAATAATAATACAGCAAAGGGTGAATCGTTGGCGTCACTAAGAGCAAGGTTTACAAACGAACGTAATTGAAAAGTGTCGCCTGATAAATAAATAATAGATGGGATACTGGACGGATAGAAAGGTGGAAGCACGGGGAAAAACGAGAACGAACGAGCTCGTTAATCGGTGGTGTGCTAATTAATCCGCATTGGCCGTCAGGTGGAAACAGGTTCACCGATAACTCTGCCATGGTACCCGACGTACACATGCACGGGACAGGAAGCATGACATTGAATAGACGCAAGCAGCGCAGCGGCACCGAAAGTCCCGAGCGACGCTGGTACCGATCGTTCAATTACCTAAGATTTGTCGCTGGCTCGCGCGCGCGCGCGTGCACGTAACACTTGATCGTAACAGGGCATGCGACACGGCGCAGAACAAAAATGGCAACGGTAGAACGTGCCCCGTAAATAGTACTCGTTATCGACCGGTCAAACCGGTGAATTCCAAATTCAGGATCCCGGCAGCGACATTTGTGCGGTGCAGTGCGTGCGAATGAAAACGAATGATCAGAGCGAGACAGGGCCGTAGGGAAAAAATGGCGCACCCGAGGAACCTCCCGCCAATAGATACCTGCCGAGTGTAATTGTAACCGTTAAAGGGTTATTCTGGTTTTGCGTTATCGAAAAGTCCGGTCCTCTTTTTTCGCATTTCCTTTCGGTGGAAACGTACTGTGGAATATGTATGCCGAAGGATTTCTTCGATTTCGCAAAATTAACGTGGTTATGGCCATTGAAGAATGCTACTCGCCTTGTAAGCAGAGACGCCAGATCAAGACTCCCCACTCTGGCTTCCCCTACTACGGCCCTGTTCCTCCCCGCACGGTCACGTGACGCGGCTCCGCCTGTGTCAGGTGACTGACCCGGCACTGGCAGAGGGTAACTTTTCCCCCTAAACGGTTGCCATAATATCTCGAGTTCTAGTTGACCATTTCACGTGGAATTTTGACATCGCCACAATTAAAATTTTTCAAATCCGTCAATTTTTTCTTATTTTTGTTATCCTACTAAAAGCCTATAATAATCGATATTTTTCATTTCTTCAGATTCCAACCGTAACTGTCTTATATCGATTATTAGATAATTTCACTTTTCTGTTTCCAAAAATATTTAATTCTGATTATTTCTGCAGCAGAATTATATATATAAAATAATACTTTTTAATAATAACCCAGACTTAACTCAAAATCTGACTCAATACCAATCTTTAACAAATAAAATTCTACACCCGCTACTAAATGCTTATGCTGCCACTTAGCGGATGAGCTCAGTAAACACCAGCATGGCGGCGCCCTCACTTGTAAAAACGCTCGAACTTTAAACACGCATAACTTTTGAATCAGTACATTCCTAACTTTGAAACTTGGATTTTTGGAGTTTCCTTTCCAAAATCTACAGGACCGCGTTAAAAAAAATTAAAAATATTTGGTTTCTTCTGCTAAAGTTTAAGTTCGAAAGTAGCGTTTCTCCTTGAAACAATTATGATGGTTCAAAACGGTGAGAAAGGTGTTATTTTATTGCATTCCTGTAAACCTATGCCATAAACAGGAGAAATCCAGGTGTCTAATTCCAGAGCAACGATGGGACAACCATTGAAATCAATCATCGGGAGGTAATGTTCGCACGTGTGTCGGTTAATTACGGATCTTCTGGACTGGTGGTTGATTGTTTGAATCCTCCTTTATGCATCAGTTTACAGCTCCAATTAGCGCGTGCTTAACGTTTGATTAGCAAGCCCGATGGGTAGTCGTAACTGGTGTAATGGTGTTTCAATGACAGGCAGGAGGAAGGCGTTACATTCGCACACGGGAGTCGCGTAACGCGTAATTAACGCATTCCACGACGATAACACGTTGCGGACGCATTTTCCTGTTTCGCGGCAATCAGAAACTCTCGCTGCGATCTCTCATTGCGCCTGAACCTGCCCGACGATTATTGCGCGCAGGTGTTGTTACGATCCGATCTACCGATCGATCCGGCACCGTTTAGGAATCTTAAAGCGAACGATTTTTCATGCGATAACACGGAAACGCTTCGTTTCAGCGGCGCACGATTTTCTCGGATAAAGCGATAACAACATTTCTGACACGTACTCCGATCCTCCGCTAATTAATTTCTTCATTCCTCTTTGCTATACTTGGTCTCGCTCTGAATCTTCAAAGTATCTTCTTATCGTAAGTAGGTACGCGTGTTCTTTATGTTTCCGTATTTTATCTTCTGTTTCGTTTCGTTTCGATTGAATATCGAATTTTGTTGCATATCTTTTGTAAGATGAAACGCAGATGACAATCACAATTGTCAGTCTCCTCTATACCAGGTGTCCCGAAAATCTTGTAGTTCCTTCAAGCAACTTTTTCCTCTACGGAAATGTTCTCCGAGGCTTTGATACCGAGTCCATGCCAAATCCGTGCCAATTCCATGCCAAACCTTGTCCTCGTGAAGAGGACGAGTCAGTCGCACTAAGACCTCGCTCTGAGAGTACATATCGGGCAAAATCGGAGTAAACCTTGCTGTAGAGGACGGAATCTTATTTAAACTTCGAAATTATGTAATTTTAAGTTTCATGCAATTGTTATTTTTTATAATTTACTTTCCTCTACTTTTCAACGACATTTAGGCGACTTTAAGACGACTTTTCAACGACTTTTCAACGACTTTAAGACGATTGTAAGATGACTTTAAGACGACTTTTCGACGACTCTTAGGCGACTTTAAGACGACTTTTCGACGACTTTAAGACGACTTTTAGACAATTTTTAGACGTCTTAAAGACGACTTAATGACGACTTAAAGACGACTTTTCAAGACTTTTTTAAAACATCTTATTTCAACCGTCTTTGGGACGTTCATAGAGTCTTCCAGGCCCAGAAATGTTAATTAAATATACATATGGGATTTGTCATGTGAAAATAAGAGACTGGAAGGGTCCCAGTCCCTTTTCGCACGACAAATCACATATGTATATTTAATTAACATTGCTGGACCCGTAAAACTTTATGAACGTCCCAAAGATGGCTGGAATAAGACGTCTTCAAGACGTCTGGAAGTATGAAGTCTTTAAAACATGCTGGAAAATACGTCCTTAAGTCGCCTAAAATAAGACGTCTTTAAATCTCCCGGAAAATACGTCCTTAAGTCGTCTAAAATAAGACGTCTTTAAAACGTTCCGGAAAATGCGTCTTTAAGAAGTCTTATTTTAGACGTTAAAACGACGTCCCGTGAAAGATGTCTTTAAGACGTCTTAAAGACGTCTTTTTAGGCCGTAAGACGTTCAGACCTAAAATGGACGTAATATGGACGTCTTTAAGACGTCATGTGCTATCTGGGGTATTTTTAAATTTTCATAATTTTTGATTTACCGTTTTTGAAATAATGCCAGGTATGTCCCACGAACGTTCAAATAACGTCCGTATGTCCCAGATATGTCGCAGAAAAATTCCACATACGTCCTAGGGACGTCCTAGATAGGTCCGCACAGGACGTCCTGTGTACGTTACACTTTCTAACACGGACATCATTCGGACATTTCTGGGACGTATCTCGGACATATATCGGACATATCTCGGACATACGGACATGATTCGGATGTCCCTGGGACATAGGAAGGTTCGATTACGGACATACTTGGGACATCCATCTGACATCCGAGTGCTATCTGGGTTAACAATAATTCTCTTTGGTAAACAATTTTACAGCAAGTTTTACGAATGACCACCGATCCAGAGGTGCAGGATTCAGGCCTACGACTGATGACCACTACTTTTTATACACCCAATACCACGAAGGAAGTATTATTAGGTGCCCGAAGCATTCTATCAATAAGTGCTCCCTAATCGTCCGATCAGATAATGCTCGGCAAAACGACGCTGCGCGACAGCCGTTCAACAAACAGAAATCTTTCGTAAGAGGAAGCTTTCCGAGATTGATCCATCGGCTTCACTTTCACTGCTTCCATCTACTTAAACGCGACGCTGGACGCGATCTGATCACTAACCCCGGCTGATTAATGGCTGCGACCAGTTGTCCATGTTTGAACAGAACCCGGCTCCCGTTCAACCCAGGTCGATCCATTAGGTGTATATATCTGTAGACTCGCCCGTAAGCTAACCAACGAGCGTATTTGGAGCGCAACTTTGACTCCTTTGACAGCCGGAAGTCACGTTTTCCTCCTGCCATAATAACGCCTCGTTATTCTACATCAGGGGTGGCCAACTTCTATCTATACAAGGTGAAGCACTAATTATTGCCACCTACAATAACTCCGAAAGTATGATAGCAGCAGAAAAGTTTTCGAAACAGGTGGGGTCGCCACAATGGGACAAACAATGGGACAACAGGTGGAGTCGCTACAGAGATGTGAAGGTCACATTTGTTTTTTTAAATAGAATGTTTTGGTACCTGTTTTCTGATAGCGGCTGTTGAGACGAATCCAACGAGGTGCAACATTAAGGTCTTTGAAGGTCAGCAAAGGTCATTTATGACAACAGAGGCGAAATAAACTTGCATTTACAGAAGGTCCTATTTCCGGTTAGTACCGGAAATTGCAGCTACCACCATCCGACAGAGCGTACTTGAATTAGTTGCCAAAATTTTTTTAGTTTTCAATAAAAAACACACTCAACAAACTGTAGCAAGGTTTACACCTACCTGCTCTCTTTCACGAGGACATGGATTTCGCATACATTAGACATGAATTTGGCATTGAATTTGTCCACAAGTTTTGGTGAGAAATTCATAGCAAATAAGGACCAAATCCATGACCGCCTTTTGCTTTCAAAGTATGATTACAAATACTTGGTCTTACTCTGCAGAATCAGATTTTGCTGACTGTGTTGTCGTATGCGAATAGCCGCGAACAAACAAAAAATTAAACAAAAATATGGCAAATAATATAGTTTCTTACATTAGATGCCATTTCTTCTTTCAGATTGTTATAGCGGAAATATTTTATTTTGCGATTCAGATTGTTGAAATAAAAATGTCTTATTTTCGAAATTGTATAATATATCTTATTCAAAATACCATTTTCTTTAAGTTTTATTTCGTCGAATAATCTCCACCTCTGATATATAATCGACTATTTTCTTAAAAATATATCGACTTCGGCAAATGTAATTGGAAGATCAATTCCCTGTTCTCTTGACTACTACTTGGTTCTCGTGTCTGACCATCATGGGACGATTCTACTTAAATTTCAGCGTAGGTATGTCTCACAGTAGTCGAAGAATGCAATAAAGTGGCCAAAATATAATTTTCGCAATATTTCGAGGTTTAAGGTTATAGTAATGGATTGGAAGAAAAGTTAGTAACATTTTTTAATTAAAATTCATTGATAAATTAATGTATTTATTCTTAGGTTTATTCAATATCATGATAAGTTACTGAAATAATAGCAAAAAGTAATAGAACAGAATTTTTTGAGAAATTAGACCAATTAGTTCACTACATAATGCCAAAAGAAGTTTTTTAAAAAATTGCAATTGGTCGGAATTTTTTATTTGGTCTATATTGAAAATTTAAAAAATACGTTTTCATTGTAAGATGTAAGAATTCTTAGATTTATTGCAGTTGGAGGCTGAAAATCGTGAAAAACTGTAATGTTCACCATCTTTAAACATTTGTAGCTCATTGCTATGTTGACGGATTACCATGAAATTTTCAGAATATGTTTAACCGATACAAATCTACAAAACCTGTTTTCTAAATGTTCAATATGAGCCCACATAAAAAAGTTGCAAAATACAATTTTTAGTATTCTCTCTGCAATTCCGGCCAATTGCGATTTTTCTCAAAAATTCTTTTCACGTTACGAAACAAACCATTGTTCTAACTTCTCAACAAAGAAAAATCCAAGTTACATGGTACAATATTTAAAAAGTTATCGTCTTTTTAAGAGCGTCGGATATTAGTGGGAATCACTGTATATCTATTCCTGACAGAGATACCGTTCGCAGACGAGTCGTACCTCCTCCAAGTGGAAATAGTCGGCAATGATCAGACACATTAGGCAATCTAGGTAATTCGCATTTTCTCGGAAGCGAAGCCTGACGGGAACAAATTCTCCGCGCATCTTTTTATGTGCGACACCTTTTCTATTAGCATAATACGAGGTTAGAGAGTGTAAAACATCTTGAATAAAACCGTGACTGCATGTAATAATTTCCACATAAATCTATTTTTGATTGATTAAACAATGTTTAAGGGCACCTCCGCTGGGTTATATTTCATTCGGGAAACTGGTACTTTAAGTTCGCCTAATGTTCGCAGGACGCACACCTCAACGAGTGTTCTCGACAATTTTTCAAAATAAAGAATATTGCTTATCCGAGTAGCGATGTCATTAAGTGATAGATCAAACTACACTAGT
>CM052221.1:27265735-27293692 GCA_028454225.1 Lasioglossum leucozonium
CAGTGAAATAATAACAGCTGCTATGTTACCTATTGGAATGCTGACCGAGGAGGCTCAAGAAGCCAGAAATAAAGATTATCGGCAATATCGGCTAAAGCATTCGCGAAAATGTTCTCGCATATTTACGAACGAGGATACAATGAATATGCTTTTGGCATCCTCTGATCCGTATATAAATAGCTTGAGAATAGAGCCGAAAAGAACAATTATAGAGTTACATGACGATGTAATAGCTTTACTCGTCGAAAATAATCGTTAAACACAAAAATATAATTGTAAGTACAGTTATTTTTTATCATATTTTGTTTAAATTTGTAATATATTTTTTCTGTCACAAAAAACTGAAAATGACTATTGCAAACAAAATATTTTTTTAACTTGTTGTTGTAATGCATTGTTAATTATTGGGTGAACCATTTTGTTTTTCGAAAATTTCATTTCAAATTTATAATTAACGACCTCAAAAAACCTAGAATATACATTTTTACGTAAACTGAACCAATCGTATTGATGCTACCATATTTTTTGTTAGATTTGGTTGACGTATGACCTGTATGACGAATAGGTACTAGGCAAGTTATTGGTCCAATTGCAGCGAAGATTGCCCGAAGGTGGCCGAGAATTTTTAAACACAGTTAGTTAGTACTACGCATTGTCAGAACGTTCAATGCCAGATCATAATCTATAAAAAGAATTTGTTATATGCTTAAAGAAAGAAATAATGAACGTAATGCAGACGTTTCCAATTAGCCCATTTTAGCTAATGTTTAACAACTTTTTGAAAAAATTTCTTTTGCCAAATGAGCGTTGTACCTGTGGCATGGTTTCTATAATGTTTCAATCAGATTTGTTGGATAGTTTGGTTTTTACAGATTTTTTTCCGCTTTTAGGCCAAATGGGACCACTGTGCGGCATAGTATAGTAACGTTCTACAGGGTGATTCAAGAGACGAGCAATAACTTGTTTGGAATTGAATTCGAAATAAATGGTGAATTTAAGGTGGACTACGTGTGTTGGTGATAATATTTTCTTTCGTACGTGCAATATTTGTGCACTATTTTTTTTAATTTTTTAAACTAAAATTTTTTTAAACGTTCGTTTTTTACATACACAGAGTCCTCTCGTCATTCTACGTGAAAAAGTATTGGGACAAGATGGTCGAAAAATGATCGACGTCGTTGACGTCATTTGAATTAAACTGGAGCGAGAGAAAATTTTTATTTTTCTTTACTAAATTAATTTATTAGTTAAAAATTGTAAGTGTATACTGAACTCTTTTTAATTAAAAAAGTTGCATTAATTTGGATAGTTTACATGAAAAAATTATTTAGTGAAAGATTTTACTGATAAAAAATAATTTGAATTGTTATTATTAGTTATTGTTAAACGATTGTTGAAAGTATTAATATATCATGTTCGCTATATTGAAATAATTCTGTAAACATATAAATCAGTTATTATTTAAAACGTACAACCAAGGTCGTACGGGCAATAGAAAGTGTATTAAATAAAATAAATATTACTAAGCAAATACAAACACAAGCATTACGTACTGCTAAAAAACAATGTGTTCTATTGTTGCATTTCACATTGCATAGCTATGCAATAAAGAAATAGTTTTCTTGTAAGAATAGAGACGTTTCGAAATGGCCTGCGCAATCAGCCGATCTTAACATAATTCAGCATTATTAGAGAGCGTTCGCGAGAGCAGTACACGAAAATGAGCGACAATTGCAAAAAGTAAATGTCTCGAAAAAACTGCATTACAAATAAAATTACGACACAGACAATATTTAACTTAATCAACCATTCTACTGCCCTTTTATTTCTTTTCTCGCTTCTTATGTCTTCTGTATTATACCATGTGTTCACCATATTATCTTTCGACTAATTTTCCAACACAGTAGTGTCTCGATACAAGGTGGAACCCCGTTTATCCGGAAATTTAACATTATAAACAACACAAAAATACATTTCATGTATATTATTTATTGTTACAAAATTCATTTATTATTACAAAATTGCCAATACGACGCGAAAGATAGAATCAGGATATTAATTAATTAGTGGAAAAGTGCACGATACTTTTGAAAAATTTATCCCCACTAGCTTGGGGAGTCCAGAAGGATAACGTCGAGAAGGTCGAATAGACAATTTATTTTCGGGTCCCGACCCGAACCAGAATTTGCAGGGACCCGCGTGTCATGAGTTTTCGGGTCCCGACCCGAACCGAAATTTTCGGGAACCCGCGCACCCCAAATGATAGAATAAAAAGGAGAAGTTACAGACCTGCAAGTATGGGCTGGCAGCCGACAAAACGAGTCGATGCGCGAGGAACTTCTGCCCGTCGGGGCAGCAAAGAGCAACGTCGGCGAACCTCTGGGACAGCATCGCCTCCTTCAGGAACTCTCCGACGTCCGGTGCTCTGCCGGATACGCGAATTACTTCTCCCATCATGCTCCAAAATTCGTTCGAGATCACTGTTCACTGGTCAGTCACAATATTCCGAACGATCACCGATAGTTCAAACATTTCCACACTTGGGATTCTCGAGTTACGATTATCCGAATCCGGGAACTGTTTCTCACTGAACCGCATTCGACGTATTCACAGTGTCGCGTCGCGTCTGTCTATCAAATTCCCTCGACGCGTTGTCCGAAACTGATGCGAACTATCCAAGCAATCGTCGACATTGGCACCGAACACAGCGCTACAAGAGAAAGATACAACTACAGAATTCTGAATTACAACGGAACGTTCGACAGGTGAAAACGACCTCGGTCGCCCAGCAGATTCTCCGAACATTGTGCTACCTTCTTCTAGTAGCTACCCGAGCCTCGATTCGAGTTTTGATGGGTCCGATCGGGTCGGGACCCGACAATTCTTGATTACCGATCAGACCAAATCAATACTATCGATACCAATCCGCAAGTTATGATGCCGTATCGAATAGGTATCAAAAGTAAAGTATCAAAAACATTGATACCCATTTGATACTTCACGAAAGTATCGATACCTGTTTGATACTTTACGAATCTTTCGATACCTAAATATTCAATTTTTATCGATCGTAAAATGTTAAAATCTGTATTAATGTTTTCGGCGCTCGGGTTCGATCAATTGTTACTATTTAATAGCATGTTTGCAATTTATTTAACGACGTTTCGGTCTTATTTTCGACCATTTTCAAGAAAAATAATTGCGTTTGCTATATGTGAAAAGAATTAAGACATATACAGGGTGGTCCGTTTAAATAAGAACACCTAAATATCTCTTCAGGTTATTGAGATGCAAAAATTATTTGTTACGTAATGTGCATGGTGTCAATGGACCAAATATTTGGCACGAATATTTTTTTCCGAGGGTCATTTTTTTCGGAGTTGTCAAGGTCATCGATGTTTTTTGGTACATAACTACATTTATTTTTTATTGCATCGTGTAACTGATGGAAAAATACATTCAGATATGTATAATAACATGACCTTGAAATGACCTTGATCCTCGAAAATTAAAGTTTTACCTAGAACTGATGTCTATTGAGATCGTAGGCTTAGACCAAGACTCTACATCAAGAGCGTGAATGTAAATAAACATGTTTACTGTCACAATACTGATGATACCTAACGATTTGAAATTCCGATCAATTTTAATTTATCTATCCGTGTATCGACGTGCTGTTTGAAATTTATTACTCTATGCAAGAGAAAGTTGATATGGTCTTCATTTACGGTAAAGCTGATCATTGTTTAAGGCAAGCAGTTAGAATGTATAAAGATCAATTTCCAGACCGTAATTGTCCATCACTTTCTACTTATAAAAAGTTGATCAGTCATTTTTGTGAAACTGGTACTGTTGTCAAAAAGCGTGTAAGAATCAGAACTGTTACGAACGAAAGAAACAAAATAATTATTGTCGATAAAGTTAACGAAACTCCACAAGTGAGTTTAAGACAACTCGAGCGTGAAACTGGCATTTCTAAAACAAGCATAATACGGATATTTAAAGAAGAAAAATTTCATCCCTATCATCTATCGTTACATCAGGACCTTCACGGAACAGATTTTGTAAATCGTATGAATTTTTCTCGGTGGGGTTTGCAGCAATACGAAAATGACGAATCATTTTTTAAAAGGCAACTTCAGTACCGGCGGAACGGGTATTTTCTAAAGCCGGAAAATTAATAAGCAAAAAGAGGAACAGATTAAAAGATAGTATTGTGAATAAAATACTATTTCTCAATAGTTTGTTACAGTTTGTTAATTTTATTCATATTTATTGTAATATATTAGCTATAAGTAAACAAATTAAGAATTATGAATTATGTGTTATTGAATGCTATAGCTGCCTTGAATTTAGTAATTCATTTTGCATCCGGAAATAAGGTTTTATGAATAATATTGAGCAAAACTTTAGTATTACTTGTATCGTTTAGAGACGAAAACAGGTACGTAAGTATGTATTTTATATAATAATATACATAATAATACATAATAATAGATAAATATAAACATTCCAGTGAAATGTTCGGTAAATAAGTATCAAAAATTTCAGAAGATTTGAAACGGTTATTGAAATTTGCGTAGAGATACATATATTAATGAATATCGAACTGGTAATCGACACTTTCATGAAGTATCAAAACGCTATCAATACTTTCGTAAAGTATCAAACAGGCATCGATTCATAGAGTATCAGTATCGAAAATTAATATCAAATACCTTACACTTCAATAAGTATCGATACTTCCCATTGAGTACTTTGGTATCGAATTGATTGAATATCATCAATAGTATCGCTATCGATCCGATCACTATTCTTGATACCCGAGAAATTCGGGAACATCTGTAACTTTTCGGTATCTGAATATTATAGATTTTGGCCCGACTCGGCCCGAACCAGAATTTTCGAGTACCAGTCAATCACATCCCCCTTCATATTTTTTTAATAAAACTTCGGGCCTCGGTTCGGCTTTTGATGACTCGGGTCGGTTCGGGTCGGGGCCTGAAAATTCGTAATACCCGGGAATTTCGGGAACTCGAAAATCTATAACATTTAAGTATCTGAACATTATAAGTTTTCGAATTCCCGACCCGACCCGAACCCGAATTTTTAAGTAATCGCAAAACCTTAGTTTTCAGTGAAAATTTTAAAGCTTGACTGCGTAAGTATTTGTGAAATATAATTGATTTTCATTAGGTACGAAAAGATTGAAAAATTTAATTGAATACCGGAAAATTCTCTGTAAATAAAAATAATAAGTTTAATCACATTTCAATTCTTTTCTGTGAACTATGTTCCTCTCACTTTCATTGTTCGGAAGGAGACCTCTGCACTTAATCAGTTATTCACGAGTTGAAGTGAAGTGACCATCAAGCTTGTGAACGAACGAAAAATAAAATATATGTATACTGAATATTGTATATAATATAATAACTTTTACGTAGGTATCTAGTAGTTTTATGTAGAAAGTAACGAGTAGAGTGTTTTATCGATAAATGTCCCAAGTGTCTGGCCTATAATTGTCCCAAAACTATCCCCACTACAACGGGGTATGCCCCGCGAGGAGTCCTGAAGCTCGAGAGGCTGCGATCGCCGAGAAGTGTAACTTAATACGGGTTAGATATATCAGTGACAAAACTTGGTTGGTCAAAGTTCCATAAAAAATAATGAGAAATGAAGCTGTTTTGTTATTGGATCAGTTAAGTTTACACTTTTCAGCGACCGAGGCTCTCGGGCTTCGTTGTCCTTTTCTATGTTCAGCAGAAGTCAAAGAATAGTATCCCTGGAGGTTAATTGTCCCTGGCCGGACCCGCGCTTTGGACAATTATCGATAAAAGACTGTAGCATCGACTAGAGCATTCAAAAATAATTCCATTAAGAAAATTGATTAATACACTGCACTAAATACGTGATACGTAAACATCGCTACGAAACGTTGTGCGGGTGATAGAAGATACGGATAATAGAACGTCCGTGTATTCGAGTATTCGGATAATGGAGGTACGGTTACGGGAGTCTCTACTGTAATTGGAAATTTCGATTTTGAATGAATAACGGCCGCGAGAAACCAACACGAGCGATTACATTACAGTTCCAACTGGCAGCGGGTCGGTTCTCTTGAGCCGAGCCGGCGATCGCGACCGGTGCCATTGTACTGTGAAATTGCTTTGTGGCCAAGTAATTGATACCTTATAAGATAACACCCGGACCGAGACGAGACGCGTGCGCGCGCGTGCTCCGTCATACGCGTGGCTGAGCAAAGTTATTCGTTTGCGTTTACTAATGGCCCCGGTACCGCCTCGTGCTCCGCTTTTTCAATTACAAATGACCACACTATAGTCGACCGGAATGTAAACGTAAACGAGCCACGTGCCCCGCGCGAGAAGTTTTTCTGCTCCTTACCGAACTAAGTATTCGCAGCGCGAGAACGGCTGTTTGTTTATTAATCGGCGCACCGCGAGCTGACGATTATCAAAATCATACATTACACGGTCCAACAAATTTTTTTGGGGATTTCGATTCTCACTATGCAATTCTTATAGAGTTTTTTGCGCCTATTCCGACATTAAACATGTTTAAACAATCATAATGTATTAACAAAATTCCAATTTTAGCGGCGCTACGGTCAAAAATGTTTTAAAACGTGATGGGTACCCAGAATGTTTTATATCAAATATCATAAAAGACCGCATATTTGAAATATATCATCCGATTTTTGTCAAAAAACAGATAGATTATTAAAAACAGGTCCTATTAGGAAGAATACCTATAGTGGAAGAAACACTGTAGTCTTACCATACATTGAAAACATTTCAAGTGATTTAAAAAGAATCTTCCGGAAAGTAGGAATACATACAATTTTCAAAATACCGCAAAAACTCAAATCTTTATTTCCACCTATCAAAGACAAAATACTAGACAAAATAATATCGATTAATACATCTGTAATTCATCCATAACTGTCTAAAATGTCTAAACGCTAACTGTCTAGTCGCCTACCCACTCCAGTGAGGGGTATACCCCATGAGGGGCCGTGAAACTCAGTAGACCTCGGCCGCCGAGCAATGTAACCCGATACCGGATCGGGTATATCGGTGTGAGACCAGGAGACCACTACTAATCCAATGACAAAACTTCTTTATTTTTTATTATTTTTTTATGGAACTTTCACCAATATATTCGTGGCATTTTTCTAATGAAAATGGTACCAAATATGAAATAATTCCGATGATATTTACCCGTGTAATGGACGATGAAAGTTTCGGATGCAAGGAAGGACAGCGTATGGGAAAGAAAGATACGCGGATAGTCGCAGTCGCCGGCATAGTTCAAAGGCCCGCGTGTCCTCACAAAGTAATGCCAATAAAAAAACTTTTTTATTATTACTTATTTTTTTACGAGACTTTCACCAATATATTTGTGGCATTTTTCTGATTAAAATGATACCGAACACGATATAATTTGGATCGTATACAGATATGTATATGGTCATTTATAATACAAATCAGTTCTCTTAACCGGGACAATTCGCGAATCTTACACGTGTAAATATCATCGGAATTATATCATATTTGGTATCATTTTCATTAGAAAAATGCCACGAATATATTGGTGAAAGTTCCATAAAAAAATAATAAAAAAGTTTTGTCATTGGATTAGTAGTGGTTTCCTGGTCTCACACCGATATACCCGATCCGGTATCGGGTTACATTGCTCGGCGGCCGAGGTCTCTCGAGCTTCGGTGTCGTGTTCTACGTTCGGCAAAACTCAAAGAATAGTATCCCTTTACGATAGCTGTCTTTGGTCAGATCCGTGGTATAGACAGTTATGGATGAATTACTGTATTACATTTAACCTTCAGTTACCCGGGCTCTACTTTGTACATAACTGGTTACATGAAACTTTATATGACTCTTACTTATTCAGGGGGAAAGGTTATCTCCCCCACCTTCACCCGATTAGTCACGTGATCGGGCGGTGGCGTGGGGGAATAGCGTCGTAGAAGGGGAAGGTAGAGTGGGGGGACAAGCCTCAATCTGACGACTCTGTTTCGGACATCGGAGTTTCGAATAATCGAGGTCGTGTGTACATCGCAATAAAAATGGCGTCTACAGTTTCCGCGAAGAATGAAAACCGAGTCGATCTGACTGCTCAATCTGCAACCAATGGGAAAGATAGTGCACAGAAACAAGTAATCCCGTTTTCACCTGATCCCCGAGTTCTAGTCACTTTCGTGTCGCGGTAATGAGCAACCCTTTGCCATTATAGGAAGTGTTCGGAATGGCCAGGTTGAACGCGCGCGCAGCTTTGTAATCAAGCTGTCTCTAAAAAAAAATAAGTCTCTAAATTGGATATTTACAAACGCGCGAACGTCCGGCCGTTTGATGGCAAACATAGATACCTAGCCGACGCGACGGAGAGTCCCGTTCACGAAAGCGTCCCGACGTGTCTAACTTCTAATAATAAACGACGGGGCCGTTAATCCGTCGGCGAGGGTACCAATAATTTTCTTGCATTGTCGCATGGAATTATCGATGGCAATGAACATGATTATGACTAGCGATGGGATCAAGTCCCACTTGAAAAGTTCATTTCACAGTCAAACATGTGATACTCATGCATACTCACACTCATACTACAATTCTTACAAGATTTAATATATTTTTAGTGTGAACAGCCTTTGTATTTGAAAGATAAAGAAAAATTTTACTAAATTCTATTGACTTTTATATTCTAGCACTTTTCGAAAGTTTTCTTAAGCCTTCAATGCATAAAGATCCACAGTCCATTCATGACTACAGTGACTACAGTAACTTAAAATTTAGCGCTTCCAGCGTAATATTTACTTTGAATTACAGTAGCTATTTTATTGAAAAAAATTTATTTATTATTCGAGTCGCATAAAGTTCCATGGTACGTACAAGGTGAAGCGCGAGTAACTCAAGGTTAAATGTACTATTAGGTACACAAAAAAATGTAAAAGAACAATAATAATACAATTACACGGGCTCGATGGTCCTCTTATGTACGTAGTAATGATAATAAATCTAACTCTGACATCTAATAATGATAAAATTGTTACGAGCTTTTCCAACAGCTTTCTCTGAAATTCCGTGACAGTTTGACATTCAACCGGGATTCTGGACAGCGACTTTAACGCCAGGACGGTTGGCAACCCTGTTCGCGACTCGGACGCGAATAAATTCGGAAAACCAGTTGGACGCTCTTCCGGCTCGTTAGAACCTATGCTATTCGTGTTGCTTGTTATTTTTCTATATTTTCCTTGACGCTATTTATGGGATACAGCCGGCAACATTACGAAGTGATTACCATAATTAGAAGAACTCGTGCGAGCCGCAGGTCTACAACGCAAAACATTGTTGCGATTCTACATATCGCGCGAACGTCGACGTGTATCGGTTCCGCTCTGCAAATGGTACCATCGAGAAGGCATCGTTTTAAATTTCATTACAATTAGATTGGACGCTCGTGTTTCCGGAACGCAGCGGTTAAATTGAAACTCTGGGAAATCTGGGAAACTCTGAAGATTTATGATGATTCTAGATTTCATACGTACGATAATTCTCCTCTCGTTATCTCTATATTTAGTGCTCGTGTAACTGATGCACGATTGTGAAGATTTCAACGAAGGCAGAAAACCCGAGAGCACGTAAGCGACTTCCACACTATGATCCCGGACACGAGTGCGAGTACTTTTTCTAAAATTTTTTTTAAATTAGTCTCCCCACTCTACCTTCCCTTTGTACGAGGCTATTCTCCCCACGCCACGGCGCACAGTGTTGCAAAATGGCCAAAAAGCGGCAAAAAATCCGTAAAAACGAATCTATCCAACGGATTTAATTGAAATTTTGTGAAAAGATTGTCACAAGTACAACGCTTATTTGGCAAAAATAATTTTCTAAAAAAGTTGTTAAACATTAAGTAATATGGGCTAATCGGAAATCTCTGTTTTCCGCTCATTTTTTATTTATGCAAGCATATCGAAAATCTGTTAAGCAGGCTCGGTCTGGCACTAATCGTTTTGACAAGGTATAATGTTGAACTAACTTTGTGTAAAAAATCTCGGCCTACTTCGAACCACTTTGGCTGCAATTTAAGTTTAACTATCAACTTTTAGAATTTCCAGTAATTAATTCTACCGATCGTTACGGTGTATTTGATGTTTTAGGTGAATTATTTTAGGAATATTTCTAAATAATAAAGAAAAATGTGAAATGCATATGATTTATCAATCCTTTATGTATAAAAAAATATTTAATAACAATTTTTTTTATGTTACATAAATTATTTTTATAGCAGTCACTGTTTGAAAAATGCCAGTTGAATTTTTGTGATAGTGGTCCAATGAACGAAAACTTTTGTTTAATTAACTTAAAAAATTTTTTGTTAAATATTTTTTTATAAATATGAATTTCATATTACAACCGTGCACAAAATCTTGATTCACGGGGCAAGCATAATTGATGACGCAGTCTTCCCGGCCGGTTCGCTTTCTGAAGAGGCGCAAGAAAGTCGAAATAAAGATTGTAAATACTATTGTACACATCATTTTAGGAAATGTTCTCATACGATTAGAAGGAGCCACTTCACAACCAACACTAACCGTACCACAACCGGTCAAATACCGGGTTCACATTTTTTATTCCATAATTATTCAAATTACAAAGATGTTTCAATTCGAAATGATTAAATTAGATTTTTTCATACCAGCACATATTGTTATAAAGAATGTGAAAAATCTGAATAAATTCAGTTGTGTAATATTTATGAAACAACGTAAACCAGGCATATTTTATAGATAAAAAAGAAACAAATTTTTATTTCCTGCATTTTCAGTTTAGCTTTATTATGTAATATGAAATTTTATAAACGATTTTGTCAATTTTTGTTTCACAGATTCGTGAATAAAGATTCAAGATTAGATAATGTCCAAAGTTTGAAAAGAATTATCAAATAAATAATGTAACATATCCTGATTTATTTAATGATGTCGCTAATAATTATTTAGGTTAACCTAGCATTCGATGCAACATAAAACTACAAACAAAAAACTAATTTTTATTTGCTGCATCTCCAGTTAAATTTCACATTGTGAAACTGTCCAAACGATTTCGTCAACTTTTGTTTTGCAAGCCTGAAAAGTCTAAAAATAGCATTTCTAATTATTCGCGACGTTGCGGTGGCAGTTCGACGGTTTGTTCGAGTGAATTTATTAACTTCGTTTAGTAATCGAGTGCCGCGGACAAATTTATCGGAGATAATGAAA
Source organism: Lasioglossum leucozonium (assembly GCA_028454225.1). Lineage (NCBI taxonomy): Eukaryota > Metazoa > Arthropoda > Insecta > Hymenoptera > Halictidae > Lasioglossum > Lasioglossum leucozonium. The sequence goes on from CM052221.1 coordinate 27,277,023, forward strand.
ATGGTAATTCGATCGGTGAATAAAGATACGACAGAAAATGAGATTCCGTTTGTATCGGGATGCATGTAGGTAGACATACATACATACATACATACATACATATACATACATACTAACTGTTCCGCGATCGATCGTCCATTCTTCTCGATTCTCACGACACGACCTTAATTATCATCGGCGCCGTTTACGGTACCGGCGCTGATGCAACTAAAGCGGCTCGAAAGATGGTTAAGCTTGGTCAGGCTGCGTTTAACTCGGCTGAAGCGGATCAGCGTGGATCCGAATCGGGTCATGGTCATGATCATTGGTTCACTAATATCGAATTTCATTTTCGTACAATTTCATTTTCCCGGCAATATTAATTTTCCCATTCAATCTCCGGCTAATTTATTCGACGAATTGTATTTTCGTTGAACAGGATTTCATAAATCCGTTTAATACGATCGTTTAGACATTGTCGGGGCGAATTTGTAAATCAACCTGACATTTACGAAGTACTAATTAAATTTAATTGCACCTTTGATCCAATCGCACTCGGAGAGAAACCAGAATAACAGTTACCCGAACAGAGTACACGAGGATTAAGATGTATTTAGGTTAGGTCTGGGTTATGGCAGATTAGGCCAGGGTTAGGTTCGATTCTATTTCAATAAGATCGAAATTCTATTATGTTCAAGTGTGAGTTAAGAGTAGATTGCTATCCTCCGATTTCAATGACCCGAATCGATCTTGATGAGATCATTAAGTTTATATATCTGCCACCAGCGACGATTGATTAGATCCAGATAAAGAGCAATTCAATTACAGTGAAATATGCCATCCGTAATTAGATAAAAATTAAGACACCGTCGAATTTTATTAGCGTCTTAATTACGCTCTGCACCTATACCCATGATTCTCTTGGTTCTTCCTGATGATGACCGTTCTTATAATTCCGTAAGAGTCGCCAAAATTATAATCCCGCCGAATTCGTTCTACACTTCCCGCTACCCAATTACAAACGTAAGGTAATGAAACCACTCGTCAGTGGTCTCATTTCTCCTAATTATTTCGCAAAAAACTACTACTGTAAGCAATGCTATGAATAATTCATCGATATATTAATTGATTGTAAATCCTGCTCCTCGGTCTCTCATTAAGGACTAAACCATGCGATGTACAGTTACGATTCGCGCACAACTACGCGGCAGAACCCAATTGAAAATTATTGCAACGATTATGATTTTACAATTTTATTAAACTGAAATTTTACAATTTTCGATTGAAATTTTATAGTTTTAGATTGAAATTTTACAGTTTTCAATTGAAACTTTACAATTTTACAATTTCGAAATTGAAATTTTACAATTTTTAACTTTAAATTATAATTTCACAATTTTAAGTTACACTTTTACGATTTTAGATTGAAATTTCACAATTTTTAAACAACTAAAAATTTTTAATTACAATTTCTCAATTCTAAATTATAATTTTACCATTTTTACATTTTAAACTATAATTTTATAATTTTTAATTGAAATTTTAAATTATGATTCTACAATTTTTATTTGAAATTTTACTATTTTTTAATTTTAATTTATAATTTTACAATTTTGAATTGAAGTTTTAAAATTTTTTTAATTTTAAATTATGATTCTACAATTTTGAATTGAAATTTTACAATTTTTTAATTTTAATTTATAATTTTACAATTTTGAATTGAAATTTCACAATTTTTTAATTTGAATTTATAATTCTACAATTTTTAATTAAAGTTTTAAAATTTTTTAATTTTAAATTATAATTTTACAATTTACCAAATTTATTGAAAGTTATTTTTGAAAAATCCATGTAAATTAATTAATTAAATTGTAATACACAATTGTGGAGACATAGTGAAAAGTGCAAATAATTAAATAAATAATTTTTGAAAAATTAATTTCTAACTTAATTTTTGTTCAATTAAAATTGTTGCTCCGCATAACAAATACACGAGCTACTCGTTATACTTTCTAAATAATCAAACTTTAGTTAATTAAAAACTCCGAACAATGGAAAGCGTAAAGAGTCTTTTCAGTGAAGATCAAAACAAACGCGTTGATTCGAAACGTGGTATGTAGAAAGAATCCAACTCGTTCTTTAATAATATCGATAAAATTATTGATAATATGTATGTTCTAATATATTTATTATAATATGTGTATAATTATAATATTCACGTATGCAGAATACATTCTGGAAACACTTTTCACCGACCACGCGAGTTTATCGATCGAAATCGATGGAAAATCAAGCTTGATTATCGCTGGTAAGTGCTCACATCATTCGTTCCGATAATGAACTACCCCGATTATATCGAGATTATCCTATGATTTATTGCCGATCGTATTGAAATCGTTAACTAATAAAACTCGACAAAACATCAGCGTTACACTTTACAACGAAACATTTTATGCATTGATTTCTCTGTTTCATGTAATATCATTAACGTCACTTCTTCCGTACGGAGCTAATTAATGATCTAATTAAATAACATTTTTTTGTTGGATGCGTATATACATATAAAATATATATAATTGAATTTCTAAAAAAAGTAGATAAATTCGAATTACATTTTACATCAAATTAAATATTAACAATTTTGATACAACAACAAAAATTATTAATAAATATATGTATATATATAAAATGTATCGTTTATGTCAACTGGCATCGTTCTAGCAAATGCAGTGAGCATTTGTAGTATTGGTTTGATTATTATTTGCGTTGTTATTTATTTGTTGCTCCTCGAATTTCCACGAAGGTTATGCAATTTCTATTACACTCTATTTTACTACCGCGTACTCGACACGTTTATGGGCATTTCGTACGCGATTATATAATTAATTACACGGTCGCGGCGGTACGTGTGTATTTATCGATTAATCACGTAATTCGCTTAAGCCCTTCCGGATAAAAAATATTTTTGTTCGAGCCAATAGTCTGAAAATTCGTATGCAGGCTAATACGATAACGATAAGTCAGGAAAAATAATATTTTTCATCTGGCTCGTGGATCAATGTCGAATATTCACATTTAACAATAGTTTTACAATTTTACAATTTAGATTTGTATCAATACTCACAATTTGTTTTCGAAACAATCCGATCACTGTATTTCATTTCTCGTTCCAAAATTTGGTATTCTCACAAACTCAATGGTCACTTCACTTCAACTCGTAAATAACTAAAACAGTCAACCGACTATATCAATTACGAAGTGCAGAAGTTATAAACAAAATTCCAATTTACCAAACCGTCGGCCTTGGAAAAATGCGTTCACGTGATGTCGAATTTATTTAACGAAGATGGTTAATTTCGAAGTCGGTTTTATAAGCCACCGTTGCTTAATAGTTCAACATTTTCACACTAACTCTGCCCCGTAATTTGAACGCCGTGATCCAACACCGATCATCGAACATTTATCAGCATTCTTGATCACGCGATGCATCACTCTTCCCCGTGACGTTCACTTTCCATCGTCTCGATCCAAACCAGTCTTGTGATCCGCCTACCCTGCTTCTCTATAACAATTTTACTTTTGCCAATATCGTGACCGTTCGTTCCTTCATCTCGATCATTTTAAACACGAATCCGCCGATTATACGTAGCGAGTACGTTTATGAACGATCCCAAGAAATTCGAACATTTGTTCGAACATTTAAATAGCAATTCTGAATCCCGAACAAAATCAAATTAAAGCGATCGGTTTAGTACACTTTTATTTACACTAGTTTAGTCGACGCTATTCAACACTCGTGCCCGTCCTATATTCTTCTCAACACGTTTGCGTATCAAGGGACATGTTGGCTATGAAGAATATTGAATTCAATTTTAAATTATAATTTTGCAATTATTCGTTAAAATTTTACGATTTTACATTGAGATTTTGCAATTTTCAATTGAAATTTTACGATTTTACATTGACGTTTTGCAAATTTGAATTGAAATTTTACAATTTTATAATTTTGAAATTGAAACTTTATAATTTTACAATTTTAAACTTTAAATTATAATTTTACAATTTTTTCATTTTAAATTATAATTTTACAATTTTTTCATTTTAAATTATAATTTTATCAATTTTTTCATTTTAAATTACAATTTTACAATTTTATATTGAAATTTTAAAATTTTTTAATCATAATTTTACAATTTTATATTGACATTTTGCAATTATTCGTTGAAATTTTACGATTTTTCATTGAGATTTTGCAATTATTCGTTGAAATTTTACGATTTTACATTGACATTTTGCATTTTTTAATTGAAATTTTACAATTTTAAACTTTAAATTATAATTTCACAATTTTAAGTTACACTTTTAAATGATGATACCACAATTTTAAGTCACACTTTTACAATTCTAAATTGAAATTTTAAATTATAATTTTACAATTTTAAATTGAAATTTTACAATTTTAAATCAAAATTAATTATTTTTAATTACAATTTAAAAATTTTTTCATTTTAAATTACAATTTTACAATTTTTTCATTTTAAATTATAATTTTACAATTTTTTCATTTTAAATTACAATTTTACAATTTTATATTGAAATTTTACAATTTTTTAATTATAATTTTACAATTTAATATTGAAATTTTATAATTTTAGATTGAAAATTTACAATTTTAGATTGAAAAGTTACAACTGCAAATTGAGATTTCATAATTTTAAATGAAAATTTAACGATTTCATAACATTTCAAAATTTAAATTTCAAAATCAAACAAAGGAGCGTAACATGTGTCGCGTACAGTATCCACTGTCTCCTCGGTGCTCACTGCCGTCACTGTTTACAAACGCGGCATCGACACACTGGCGGGCCTCCTAACGTGGTGGCAACACGATTTTCGAGGTTCGAGGTAAGCGCGAACAACAGTTCGCATCGAAATCGTCGAAGAATGTACTATCGAGCGTACGAATATTATAACAAGTCCGTGTCGACTGAACACGGGATCGGTCGTTAAGTATCGTGTTAGTATCCTGGCGGGACGCACGTGTATAATCTCTGATCCGTGTGCCATCCATCAAGAGCCTATTGACTGGTCGCGCGCCGGTAACAAGAAACAGTAGCGGGCTGTTTCGGGATGTGTCCATTGAGGACGTGTCTCTGCTGGGCGAGCGGTCGGTTTCGGGATAAAGGAATCAATGAAAACGCGCGTGAGGAGAAAGTCGATTAAGAGACGAACGAAAATGGTCGATAACGGGTTCCAACAAACCGTGAAAAACGCGTGTACCTCGGTCGAACGAACGTGTGTAGCGTATGTACCGTCGGTGTTTAAGTGACCGTAAAAATCCTGCATCGTGTAATAGCCTATATCTCTCTACCTGTAGCCCCCCTCTCTCTCTCTCTCTCTCTCTCTCGCTTTCCGATTTATCTTTTCCCTATCTGTACGTAATAGATGTTACAGAGAGCGTGTTGTGTCGGGTATGTGCCAGTGGAACGAGAACTCGACTGAGAACTCGCGGGATTCTCTGGATTCACAACCGTCTGTCGGTTACGAGAGAGGTACCCGTCGCTGAACAACTCAGCAGGGCGACTGCCACCTGAAATCTTCAGGTGAGCAGAGACCACCTCTGCTCCATGCAGTCTCTGAACGGAGAGAGAACTCGATGGAGAACTCCTCCCATATCGGTGCCCGCGACTCCCTCCTCGCGGTGTTCTACGGTGAACCATTCCACCGGCAGCAGCCACGCGGTCACGTCGAGTCGTCGTCGATCTGATCGTTAGAAGAAATGGCGGTGCCCGCGATCTATAGGATCCGTCGACTCCCCTCCGCTGGGACACGGTTAAACGAATCTTCCCCTCTTACGCGCAGTAGGCCGATCTACAGCGACTCCTATTGATATTCGGACGCTTTTAAAAAAAAACGGTTACTTTTTTTTATGTTGGACGATATTGGAAAAATATTGACACAGAGATTGGAAGACGTTTGGGTTCGAACGAACATTAATAGCGTTTTTAACACTAGGTTTACGGGACCCGTCGAAATTACGGGTTTCAATATTTTTAATTTACGAATATTGAGATTGTGAAGATGCATTCATGAGGAATTATTAAACCAGTTTATTTATTTAAGTGAATATTTAAGTGTTAAATTATATCATGTTAAATTATTTAAAATAAAAATAAAACAGAATGGAAAATATATATAATTGTGAATAAATATCTTAATTTTATAAAAATTCTACGTTATAATAATAGGTTGTTCAATTGGTCTCGACACCGGCTGGAATATTACAAAATTCAAAATATACATATATTAACATCTAAAAAGTCGTGGTGGTCATGATTTTTTATAAAAAAAATTTGTTTATATTGAACTTTGTTGAAAAGTGAATACTTCAGTTGGGTTCTTTGACCATCGGAAATATCTGAAAAATTGTGCCAACAGCATACTAATTGTAAGTGATCTGAAAATGGCCTTTTGTTGCCAAAATTAAAAATATCGACATAGAAATTGAAAGCCGAAAAAATGTTATTTTATACTGCAATTAATAAATTTCTGAATATTTATTAAGGGTACTTTTCCGTTAGCCGGGCGCAAACCTAACCCAGACCAATAATTATAAGCATACTATAAACAAATATTAATAAATTGTAAATAAAATAGTTTTACCCAAAAAGAATGCTTATAATTATTGGTCTGGGTTAGGTTATAATTGGTTAGGTTATTATTATACAATAATTATTGGTCTGGGTTAGGTTTGCGCCCGGCTAACGGAAAAGTACCTTATTAAGTTTTGTTTTCAACGCTCTTTGCTTCCAATTTAAGACCATATCAAAAATGGAACACCATTCATTCCTGGAATTCATTCTTTGAAAAATGAAAACACAATTCCTGGAGATTTCAAATGGTCCAATGACTTTCGGCCCACCCAGTAATTAAGCGCCCAGATACCCACTTTCTAAATAAAATAAACCACCGTAAGGGTTCATTTCCGCCTCCGGTTTCTCTGATAATTGAGCGAACAGAAACATTGAGTTGCTTCGATTTGTACCGGAGCTCGAACAAAAAAGGATTCGTTAAATCTTCTGCGATAGTCTCGCGTGCACAGGATTCTGATCCTACGGATTCCGTTTGGGTCTCGAGAATTGCGTACACGGGAACAAGGAGGGACGGGAATGGGGAAACTGTTGATGAGAGAAGAAATAAATCTGTCTCGAATTAGGAGAATGTTAGGGGGGGGAGAGGGTTATGTCGTAACGAATAAGTAAGGAATTGGATATTTCTAATGATTGTTGCTAATGAGGACTCGATCGCGGTTTCTTCGTTTGCTAGAAACTTTGATGCGTTAGACGACGACAGAGTAATGGCTGCGCGGAGGGCATAAATATCAACTTAATTGACAGAAAATGCAGAGGAACGTATGGCGCGGAAAATCCAAACTGATAATTTAATGGCTACATTGGGAACAAAGAATAAATCGATAGTTTCCGATGGTGGTATCGCGTGCAACCGCTCCTGCCAGATGTTTCGCTGATTGGTTCGACATTTTCTCGGTTGCTACAATTTTTAAGTATGATAAGTAGCAAAAAACCTAATGGGCGGTATAGTCGGAGATAATTATACCGCCGAAGATTAGATCGAAAGATTCCGATTTCTACCTCGCAGGAAAGTATGTTTCGTGTGTTTTTAATAAACACCATATGTACGAAAAATAGATTTCACAATGTTAAAATGTAAAATACAAGATTTATTACATCTGTAGCAAGTAAGACTCGTGTTCCCACAGTACCTTCCCCTTCTACCACGCTATTTCCCACTTTATTGTTCCCCTCCTACGACGCTTTCCCCCCACCCATTGCTCCGCCGCAGTCCGGTCACGTGACGCGTATCGTCTATGTCACGTGATTGATCCGCTACTGGCAGAGAGAGAGAGAAGGTAACTTTTTTCCCTTAATCCTTGCTCCCTCCCCTCATCTGGCACTCCCCACTCCACCTTTCCCTTTCCTGTCACGGTGATCTTTCCGGTTACGTGACCGGTACAGACAGAGAGGGTAACTTTTTCCCCTTAATCCTTGCTCCCACCCCTCGTCTCCACTCTTCCACCACCTATCTTCCACCACTCTGGGTAGCTGCGACCAAGTGCGTACGAGCTAATACCTTTATTCTACCTAGTGGTCACTGGCAAAAAATGTTTAAGAGTTACTGCTGGTTTAAATATGAAAGCACATTAGTATGGACAGGCCAGTGGCGAAACTACAAATTTTGGACCCCAAGAAAAAAAAACAATTTATATTATATAAAGAAGGAAAACTTATGTTATATATAAAAAATCAACTTATACAGAGAAAGAGGGACCCCCCTCCGATTACGCACCCAGTCTTGCGGTATTGTAGATCCGCCCCTGGGACAGACTCACAAATAGGGACGAGTAGATGTGAACTTTGAAAATATATTTCCGTTTTGAAGGCGATTTATACAAAAAAATAATATTTCGATTTTTAGCCCTCCGACTACATACTGAAGCGCGGAGTTCTCTGCTGGGGTCGCTCTAACTCACACCGATAATTCGCAAATGCACACTTGAGGTCTTCCCCACTCTAACTTGATGCGAAATCCGTGACTCCGGCACAGTAGACGGAGGTTAATAAAAAATAGATTGCGTTAAAAGTTGAATTTCGAGTTTGATAAAGAGGATCGTATTAAACGGGCTTTCGAAGGAAAAATATTTCTGCCAATGAGAAAAGGATCGTTTTCGTTGAGAACACTTTCGATCCGGTGTACCACGAAACAGAAATCCTGATTTTCAAGTTGGGAGCAGGTAACGCTCCACTTCATGGATGTTGCTAATTAGGATGTAAACTGCCGCGTAAGGTTTGTGGGCCACATTTGCCTCATCCGGGGCACGTGGTCGGTGCTAAATCCATTAACGCAATGCGAAAACGTTTTCCAGACTTGTTATCGGGTAAATACCACTTTATGTCGGTTCCCGTTTCACGAAGGTATCAACCCTTTCTGTTAATGGTCACGTTAAACTATCGATAGACCCGACCGTAGATGGTCAAAACACTGTTTGGAGAAATCGAATGCTCTGTTTTATATAAAACGTGTTCAAAATAATACAGGGTGAATTCGATAAAGCAGGACACCTAAATATCTCCGTTACTTTTCGTTGTACAAAAAAACTTCGTAGGACAAAGTTACACTGTTTGAAGGGCCACATATAACGGTGTAAGGGAAAAAAAATTTCAAGGTCATTTTCATGAGATTTCAAGGTTATCGATGTTTTTTTAAATGGAATGATATATTTTCGTTAACGTAATGTTGTAGCTGACAAAATAACGAATTCATGCATGTAACACAATATGACCTTCAAATGACCTTCAACCCAGAAAAATGGTATAAATAAAATGCAACGTATAAGATTCATTTGATGTATTTCTGTTACGCGAAATGTTCAAAAATACATCCCTTGAGCTGCTATACATTCAAATGTATCGCAATACACAACATAATAACAGATTCGGTGTTGACAGGAGGACAATTATGATATACCTTCACCTATACGTTCGTACAGAATAGTGTTTATCCACTACTAATTACTCAGAAGACCTCCTTGCTATCAGATTTCCACAGTTTCTAAGATTTCTCGATCAGTTTATCGATGAACGTTTCACAATGCGTTACTCGAAGGAAGACAAGACTGATATGATTTTCATTTATGGAGAAAGTCGACAGTGTTTAAGAGAAGCCGTGCAGTTGTACAAGGACCGATTTCCTAATCGTAATTGTCCATCAGTTTCCGTTTATTCCAATTTGATAAATAAATTCCGTGAAACTGGTAGTGTCGAAAATAAAAAACGTACAAAGGTGAGGACTGCAAGGAATGAAGCAAACACAATTAATGTTCAAACCCTCATGCTAGTACGAGGCAAATCGCACGAGGGAGTGGCATTAGTCAAAAATGTGTAGTGCAAATACTCCAGGAACACAAATTTCACCCCTTTCACCTATCAATTCATAAAGAACTTCATGGTAAAGACTTTGTAAATCGTGTAAACTTTTGCCAGTGGGGATTGAGACAATTGATAAACGATAGAGCATTTTTTAATCAAGTATTATTTACCGATGAAGCTTCGTTTACAAATCACGGGCAAATAAATTTAAAAAACCTGCTTTATTGGTCATCTGAAAATCCGCGGTGGTTACGGACAGTCGACAAACAAAGACCATGGTCCCTCAATGTTTGGTGCGGAATTTTAGATGACCAAATAATTGGGCCTCAGTTTATTACCGGAACATTAAATGCAGAAAAATACATTGCATTTTTACGAGAATCATTACCAAATTCTTCTGGAAAATACACCCTTGAACATTCGTGAAAATATGTGGTATCAACATGACGGATGTCCGGCCCATTCTTCCCGTGTCGTAGCACAATTCTTAAATAACAAGTTTCCAAATCGTTGGATTGGACGTAACGGACCCGTATTATGGCCAGCTCGCTCACCAGACCTTACACCCCTTGATTTTTATCTATGGGGAAAACTGAAAGACGATGTTTATAGTGAACCACCAACGACTATAAGACGACGTGAAAGAAAGAATCGTCCAGGCTTGTGCGTCGATTTCCACAGAAATGAATTACACAGCAGTACGTTCTGTAATCTCTCGGCTGAATGAATGTATCGCAGCTCAAGGGAATATTTTGGAACATTTGGCGTCACAGAAATACATCAAATGAATCTTATACGTTGAATTGTATTTATACCATTTTTCTGGGTTAAAGGTCATTTGAAGGTCATATTGTGTTAGATGCATGAATTCGTTATTTTGTCAGCTACAACATTACGTTAACTAAAATATATCATTCCATTTAAAAAACCATCGATAACCTTGAAATCTCATAAAAATGACCTTGAAAATTTTTTTTCCCTTACACATATAAAAAATATATATATAAAATATATATATATAGAATATATATATAAAATATATATATAAAATATATATATATATATATATATAAAATTTCAAGTTTCATGCATTTTCAATAATTCGAATATTTACAAAGCTTAAAATAATGACAATAACGACTTTGTCGCCAAATGCGGAAACAGATGGATAAATGAGCAGCAGATTGCTTACTGGGAATTGTTACACCCGATACATATATCGTTGTCTGTTAAAGGTGATCAAGAAAAAGTCGTCGAGAGAAACTGCCAAGGAGCTGCCGAAGAAAATCAAGAAACCACGAAGAAAAATAGAACCGAAGAAGACAGCTGAAGAAACGAAGAAATCGAAAGCGACAGAAGTTATTCCGACCGAAACACAGGACGGGAAGCACGAAGATAAAGAAAAATAAGCGACGTAGGTTACTTCGAATGGACCATATAGATTGAAGATCAAATTGGTGAAAGTTCAACGCTATTTAAAATTATAGATTCATTGCAACGTAGCTCCATCAAAACCTACAACCTGTTCTATTCGACTTTTGCTCTTGTTTTTATAATATTTAATGTAGAGACAATCGCTTTTGTACAACATATGTATACGAGTATTTGTACCGACCGTTTATTGGAGCAAAAATAAACTAGCTATTGCTAATTTCTCTTAATTAAACCTCGTAAATGATTGCCCGAGACAGTTTAGATCACCGCAATCAGGTAAACCAGCGCAAACCAAGATGGCGGGATTTTTTCGAACGCAAACGCTTATTGCGATAACCGTTTCCCATATTAGAGAAGAATTTTGCCTTTCTACGTATCTCGTAACAGACGTTAGAGAAATGGGTCTAATCGTGATGCTTTATCAAATGTCTGATGTTTCGGAATCGCTTGCAATACAGGGTGTCCCGTAATTCATTTGTAAATGCGTCTTTGAAAAATCTCGAGTTACTGTCGATACGACGAAGATGTTGATCCTCGATTATCCGAACAATGATTTTTGTAATCTACTCACGCCTCGCAGATATAATGAAATTTGATTTCTGGTGAAAATTGATTCTCAATTTTGGTAAAAAAATTGTGATGAAAAGCGATCTCAGAAGCGTTAATAATTTCAATAATTTATCGATAGTCTGAAATCGTTTTAATCTTTCTTTGGATTTTTTGTTTGCTGACAAACAATATAAACATACAACTGCAAATAAGAAAAAAAATTTATACTACACTATACTGTACATATAGTAAACTATACTGTACCATGCCATACTATACTATACTACACCATACTATACTATATTACACTCAGCTCTGAACAAAAGTGACCAACGTGGGCGTGAACAAAAATTTTACTGTCGGATCGGTCGATCTTATCGGTGAGAAGATAAATGCCCGTAAAACTGGCGTAAGTAAAGCCTAATCGATCGTGCTCGGTTGAAACGGAACACCTTGTGTGCACGAACCCGTGCATCGACTACCTAAATCGCTGAGAATATGTAGTGCCCGTTGCGGCGATGGTAAATACACAACAACACCGCCTCCTTTGGATATGCCGGTCGAATATTTCTGTGATTTTAATGTATATCCTTTTCGACAATTACGCGAACTTTCTAATGCTATTACTCACCAGTCTGTTACACTATGATAAGATTACGGTTAGTGGACACTGGTGCACGGTTGCAGCTCGTCGAAAGACGAAAGTCGCAAATGCTGATGCAACGCGCAACGATAGTTGAGTTTGATTTCTAGCCTGTACACCTAGGAATTTCTCATGGGGGTCGAGAATGTTGCCGCGTGTGTTTACCTGCGACGATTCATTTTGTTGTTGGTAAACCAGACTGTTTCAGGTACCCATAAGTATAATGGTCTCGATATTTCTACAGAAAGTACTAGATTCTGCTACGCATCTAGTATAGAATCGTATAGATTGTCAGTTGACCGGTTTTATAATTATCATTTTTAAATTATTGACATTATAAAGTTAATTACATACTTTTTTCCAACGCATGTTGGAAGAAAAATTGCACATCTTCTAAATAAATAGAGCTTTGTCATTTTTGTAAGCTAAAACATTTTTATCGGTTTTAGTGCTCGCTGTGTTTAGTGTTAATTAATTACAGATTAACCGAACGTTAACAAATTCGATTGGCAATGTTTAACCAATGTGTAAAAACGACATTGGACACCCATAATACTTATAAAGTCTAGTGTATATGTATCAGTGACGGAGCTACAAATTTTCGCTCTCCCCCCCCCAAATATAATTTTGGGCTGCCTTTTTCCTTTCAATATTTTTATAGGATTGACATTTTTAAAGCTTTTTAGCAAGGGGAATTGTAAAAATTCCATAAACACAAATAGTACGTTTTTTTTTGTCAGTGTAGTTTTAATGTAATTTAAATAATTTTTGTACAATTACAAGACAATAAATACAACAATTTTGGGCCTCCTTTTTTCTTTTGATATTTTTATACGAATGCGATTTTTAATGCTTTTTAGCAAGGAGAATTGTAAAAATTCCATAAACACAAAAAGTACTTTTTTTTTGTCAGTGTAGTTTTAATTTAATTTAAATAATTTTTGTACATTACAAGACATTAAATGCAAAAGTTTTGGGCCTCCCTTCCCCGATTACGCCCCACCCCCCGCGTTAGAGAATGCGAAGAGAATGAGAACAGTTGTTAAGCATCGTCTTGGACAGTTTCAGCGGTGTTAACTTGAAAAGTGATTCAATCATCCCACAAAATTGTCATAAACGTTCGTTCAAAGCGCCACCTATCATCTTAACGACTCCGGAGAATATCCACCGGACTATACTAGTCGGCGTATAATGTCTCTCTCTCCGTGAGAAGAACTTCCGTTAAATCCGTTATAGCTAGATTTTGCTTAGTCTTATTGTTGCGCTTCGTATTACCGTCTCGAATCGGAGTGGTATCATGTGAACCGCCGATGTTTATGCAATTTCTCACTTTCATGCAGCAGAAACGTAGAAGTCAAAGTCAAGGAAAGATCGGCTGGATCTATTAAAGTGTCCACTGATCTGTGGAATGCAATGAAAATCCTGTTCGACGGTTCACTTCTTTCAGAAAGAGGTCTACAGGGAGATTCAGCTGAGTGCACCACCTAAAATAATATTTACTTTAAGTTACATCCTTAAATGAAAATTCAAAAATAAAATTAAGATTTTAAAATGATTGATAAAAGAATATTGATTAAAGAAATTAATAGTAAAAAAAAATGAGAAAGCTTTTTCTTAGAAAAAAATTTTTTCAATTTATTCACAGATTTATTCAATAATCTCAAAAATGTGATTGAATAAATCTACGAGCCTTAATGCTTCCTTTGAATTTTTATTTAAAAACGAATTTTCGCTTCGACTAGGGCCGTCTCTAGTACAGCCCCATGATAGGTTTGGCAACGCTGTCCGATTTGAAGTGATGTGAAGTCGTTCGCGTTAAATCATGGCCGACTCTACACATGCGCAGATGCACTAGCTTGTTCGGACTGATGCTCTGTATGCGGTGTTGCCACATCACCGAGATACCAACGATCCCAAAAAATGCAAAAAATCGTGTCAGTAGAATCGTAAAACAGTATTTGTTGTGGATATAATACATATATTATGAATCTAATAGTTTTTGTTATGGATATAATAGTTTCTGTATTCAGAATTAACGTCTATTTTTAACTGCAAGACTAAATATGACCGTCAAGGTGACTCAAGGTGACTTCTATAGTTCGATAAACAAGCAAACTAGAGAAAACCAATTAATTGAATGCTACTATTGGCACCATGTAACTTTTGTTCCGACTATTTGTTTTTCATACACGAAATAGTTTATATTCAGCTGAATCGCCCTGTACATATCGTTACGCTTTGATGTACAAACGCTGTGGCAGTTCACTTTGGAGAGTTCAATGTTTGCGAGCAGCTGTGCGAGCTGTTCTCCCGGACAATTACTTTCTAAGCAGAACGTAAGATTAGGCGAATGCTTTCTCGCATTGTTGCCTGCACGATGATGTTCGTCGGTTATTTTTTTTTCAAAGTAATATTTTTGAAGGGAAGGTCCGGTAATCGTTCAAGGCGAACAACATGCCTTTATATGTATCTATCAATTAACTGTCCGATATTTCATCCATAAAACAAGACGAAAGAACGACCGTTGTTGCATCATTACCAATCTACTCGGAAGGATATTTTCGATCTTTATAGAAACGACGCAAAACACACGTAGCCACAGCGTGATCTAGTGCGAGCCGCGTTAAATGTAAAAATGGCAACACCGCGCGAGTCCGGCCGACCCACCCCACCAGCCTCTCAATTTCCCGCTTAATTTTCGAATGTTTACACATCAATCTGTACTTATTGTTGTAGATAATTGTCAAAAATATAAAAATGCAATAATGAAGGTAAGATTTATTTATTAATTACGTGTCTTTTTTTATCTTCGCTTGTAGCACAATTATTTAATAGAATATATTGTTCTTCCGACATATTTAAATTTATTTACTTTCAATAAATTTCAATAGTAATAATAACATTGTCATAAATTTTTACATAATTATATTTATTATATACATGCAGAGTTTTTGGAAAATTTGTTTTACATATAGTTCTTTTTACAAGTTTCATACTATATTTATTAGTTAATAACAAAAGTAAACGCGCCACAGTAATACACGTAGGGTGGTGAAGAAATTTACAACAATTACAAATTATAATTACCTGCACAACTCTTCCCTTCAGTAACTAATTATCTAACCTCTTTCCAATTTCTTCACTTAACCTCTTTGACTTTGTAAGAGTAATTTTGTCTATTTCGCGTTTCTATTGACTTATATTATATGTCTCAATTTTTATTATATGCCTTTGGCATGGATTTGGCATAGAATTTGTCGACAAGTTTTGGTAACAAATTCATAGCAAATAGGGACCAAATCCTGTTACACACATTTTGACACCAAAATGACCGCATTTTGCTCACAAAGTATGATTGCAGACACTTGGTCTTAACCTGCACAATCAAATTTTGCTGACTGGGTAATTGATAAAGGTATTTTAACATAATTTTCTATGGAAAAAAAGCGTTAATTATAATCCCAAATACAAGACTCCCATTATAGAAAATAGCACTGCCCACACGCAAGGTGTTGCCACATTGTTGTTGTGACGTTGACGGCCGTTGAAAAAGTCTATCGTGAAATTAGCCGTACAGCGAACGCAAGCGCAGATTCACGGAACCCATTAGCGGTCGGCGATAAAAGTTTCGGTGCTGATGAAAAGATCAGAAAAACGCTGGTACGTTTTATACAAGGAAATTCTAATGGCGCAAAAAGATGATAAAGGAACACGGGAGAGGCCGGCGAACGAAATTCAATCCACTAAATCACGAATCAACCAGAGCCAACAGTTACCGCTGCTGCTTAAATGTTACCAATCTATCTTGGCACGAGTTCCGGTCTGAAAAAACAGTAGTAGGACTGCGTACAACTTCATTCGATATCCTATGAATATAGTGTTACACTCGCGCCAGCCCATATTCCATTTCTACCATTTCGTTGCAAAACTACCGAGGTGTTTCGTTACCCAGACCTTACCCTGCTCGCGTTAAATAACACCTATCGGCAATTATTCATTACAAATTCTTCGTGAAAGCGAACAACGGTGATATATCTTGATGAAAAATTAATGCAAGAATAGAAAAACGTTACCAACGAAAAACATATGTGCGATGCTTGCAGACTACTGTTGGAATA
>CM052221.1:27294192-27326257 GCA_028454225.1 Lasioglossum leucozonium
GTATACTTACATATAAGGCTTATGGATCAGAAAAGATTTAAAGCTCTTTAATAAAAAAAAAGATGGCGTTGAAGGACGTTTTAAAGGTCGACTCCCCTTCCGTCTTTTGCTTCAACCTCCCGCACTTTATGCACCATCCTTTAAGACACTTTAGGTCCATGATCTACTGTGTATCTCTCTGCTATTATACCTCGTCTGTGCCGCTAGTACATACGAAAACGAAATGCTTGATATTCCACGAAGCAATATTAAAAATTGGAATAAGAAGAATTGTCAATTCTTTAATAAAAGTCTATTATATGAAATTATATCATTTAAAACAAATATGTACGTGAAAAGTAAAAATTTCTCTGTCAATTTTGTTTGTCCGTTTCTGGACAAAAATTAGTTCGAAGTTTATCTATTACAGACAAACATTTCCAAGTAAGATTAAAACTAAAATCGAATCAACCATATGTAATAATATTATAAGAAAATAAATAAAATAATCACAATAGAACAACTATAAATTTGAAAATCAATGTTTCGTATCGAAAATCCTTTATTCTTCGTTTATTTTTACGCGCTCTCTTTTGTAAAACTAGAATTTGCTTATTCTGTATTTTCAGTGAACGTAAGTGTTACAAATAATGTTAAAAACTATAAAACTAATTTCGAGACCAGTATGCAACTATTTTAAAACCAACGTAACCTTTTAATTTAATAACGAACATCAGAGAAGGTTGCGTTATAGGGGGCGCGTCTGATAAATATCGCCGATGCTGCCGTCTAGCAATGAAGAATCGTATAATTCATCGACTCCATTTTATCTTGTTGAGAGAAGCTCACTCGTTACGTGTCCAACAGCATTACAGTTCGCTAAAATACTGTTTCATTCGTGAATATGTTTTAAAATATAAGTCTTCTGCTTGGACTGATTCGTGGTAATGCAAACAGTGTTTACGGCGGTGAAACGTAAAGCGTAAAATTGTTTAAGCAAATTCTGATTTTTTCCACGGTATGTCAGAGGGCGAGGCTACAGCGTCGCAGAAGAACCAGCAGCCATTTCAGCAATCGCCACAAATCGGAGTAGGCTTGATGGCAACAAATATGGCATGGCAATATCCTTCGCCAAACAATATACACAACATGTTTCCTCCATATTCGGGGTAAACTTTTATTATTTTTTTTTTACAATACTTTTGTATGCTAATACCCTCGCCCGTTACACAATAAGCGGAATGAGTCACTCGCAGAGAGGTGTGTTCGAAACAACGCAAATTGTCGAAGAACGTTACACGAACGAGAATTCAGAATTAATGTATTCGTTCCGAAATTAATCGAAATCGTTTTTCCACGTTCAAACGAATAAGTTTCGAGCGAAGAAAAATATAAGTGTATACGTATAATCTATATCAGGAAATTTATTGATGGGTTAAAAAAAAATACTGGGGTTGACCTAATTTAGGAGTAACATAGAATCCAAGTCCTTGTAGACATATATATATATATAATTTATGTACTCACGTTTCCAACAAATTAAATAGTTGGACTATATTATCAAACTTATTAACAATTAGATTGATTCTAGAAATTCATTTGTTGTAAGGGAAATTATTATAATTTATTGTATTCTTTGTTGCAGGCAATTGTATGGACCTGGATACCAAGGTGTACCTCATCAGGGACAAATATTTAATTATTATCATACAATGATGCCTGGATATGGACAACCTTTTAATCCACAGCAAATGCAACAGCAGCAGCAGCAACAACAACAACAACAGCAGCAGCAACAACAACAGCAACAGGGCAACAATCAAGGAAAGCAGCTACATCAACAGCCTCCTGTACCTGGGACACCAATGTCTTTGGAGGATGAGGCGGACCTTCCGCCTCTTCCACCTGGACCACCTCCGACTGTGCCCCAATCTCAACAGCACAACAATCAAGTGCAGCAAACTATGCAGCCTCATCCAGCATATATGTACAACTCTTTCCCTTATGGAAACTGGAATGGCATGCACAGTGACATGTCTCGTAAGTTTTCTCCGACGTATGAGGAAATAGTCTTTTGTTACCTGAACAAATATTTAACTGTATACATACGTTTTTGGTTTCAGAATACAACAATCAAATTCGTTTCAACGTACAAAACAAGAAGAACGGCATGACATTCACTCCGTCCAGCAATAGTGGGGCTGCGAAGAAAAAACGTAAGCGGAACAAAAACTTAGCAGCACAATTCAACAATAGCTTTCAGGCGAACAGTCCCACCACTACTTTTGTACCGGGTCCAAATTTGAAGACAGAATTACCACCCCTACCCCCTGCCCAGCGTGAAGTAGCAGCTCCTCCTCCACCAACTGAAGAATCCCCTGCTCCCACTTCTACACCTGCTACTACTACTACTACCGTTAACACAACTCCTAGTGCTGGTACTCCAGCGGTAGGTACTCAGTCTGTTGTGACAAATCCCAGCCCAGTCGGAGATTGGCCTGACAGTTTGAAGAACTACGTGAACCGATGCTACGAAAAGTGCAAAACGGCCGTGGACAAGGATCAAGTCGAGATTATATTAAAAGGCAAGATTACACGCGCTGCAAACGATGGCTCGCTATGGGTGAAGGATTGGGACCAAGAGCCTTTACCTAGCATCCACAGTGAACGCATGACCATGACGATCAAACCTCAAAAACCGGCGTTAAAGTTGAACAATTTAGCAAATCCGCTGATCACTGCACAGGGAGGCTTGCGCAAGCCAGGCCTCTCTACTTCTCTTGGGGCTCGGCTTGGTGCGCGTCTCTCTGTCAGTCACAAACGGTCGAGATCAAGGTCGCGGACTAGATCTAGATCAAGATCCAGATCGAAATCGAGGTCGAGGTCGAGGTCAAGGTCCAGATCGAAGTCGAGATCGCGTTCCAACACACGTAGCCCGCCATCCCGAAAGTACAGACGTAGCACGTCATCGTCGTCCAACGTTAGCGACCGAGAACACGACTATAAGTCGTTAAAGACGAAAAAATCCAATAAAAGCAAACAAAATCACAGCAGCAAGAAAACAAAGAAGACTAAACAGATGAAATCACATTTCTATTCAGAATTTGGTTTAGCTACAGGAAACACCGAGGAACTAGGGTCCAAGGAGAAACTGCAACAACGCGCTGCAAGATTCAACGACAGTATTTCCAGGACCGTCAGCAACGGTGTTAAAGATGATTCCTCGGCAGAATTTGACTTAACTGGTCTTCACATTGTTGGCACATGCAAGGATATAGAAAAGCCATATTTGCGGCTGACATCTGTAAGATTTTATTCCGTTAATGAGGTTACTAGAGGTGTGCAAGATGATGGGGGTTGAGACAAGTTCCATTTCCGCGTTCTCGCACACCTCCAAAGATTACCTATTTCCACTTTCCATTAAATGTATATTATTTGTATGTTACAGGCTCCAGCTCCCTCCGCTGTACGTCCGGTAAGTGTACTCCAAAATTCTTTGGCACATGTCAAGAAGCGTTGGGTGGCTGAACAAGACTATAGATATGCTTGTGATCAACTTAAATCCATTCGGCAAGATCTTACCGTCCAAGGTATCCGAGATGCATTTACAGTCCATGTGTATGAAACGCATGCCCGTGTAGCTTTAGAAAAAGGCGATCATGAAGAGTTCAATCAATGTCAGACACAGCTAAGGATGCTGTATCAAGATGTCGGCGGAGAAAATCGGTGCGAATTTATCGCATACCGAATACTGTATTATATTTTCACAAAAAATTCACAAGGTAACAAATCCTCGCTCGGAAATCTTTCAGATGAGATGCAGAGTACATTAGTAGTTACACATCTTTCTTACGTTCTTGACAACTAAACATGTTCATACTCGTCACAGCATAAATAGTATTATATAAAGAAATTTGTTATTTTTATTATTAAGTAACAATAATGGATACTGAATGTATTGGATATCTCATCTGTAAAAATACCTGAAACTTCTGGAGAAAAGACAATTAATGATATTTTCTCTTACAGATTTAACAACAATTTTAGCCGCTTTAACCAAGGAAGACAAACGCGACGAGTGCATAAAACACGCACTGAAAGTGCGTTCGGCTTGGTGGTTGGGTAACTTCCATGCCTTCTTCAAACTGTACGCCATCGCTCCAAGAATGGCTGCCTTCCTGATGGACTGGTTTGTTGCAAGAGAACGCAAGAATGCAATGAAGTGCATGCTAAAGTCGTACGTACTAAACATTTTGTTAGCCTTTATTCATTTATATTTGTTGAAGCATCTTCAAACAGTATTTGACGGTATTTTACAAACATTAATATCATTAATGGTAAACAATCCCCTTTTATAAACTTCTTTTCTTACATTGTCTTAAAATTATCTATATTGCTTTTTGTTTCGTTTTTTAATATTTTACATCACCTAGCATAATAATACATTTAAAACTACATTTTGTTACGATTAAAATAATTAATTTGATTTGGGTCGGTGTGGCAGTTGAGTAACACTCATAAAACCGTAAATTGTTTTGCTTCCTAGACACGAGTAAATTAAACGTACTAGTAGCGCATAATTGTGAAATATATTTCCATACTTCCGTTGGAGATGTGTTTGTCATCGTCATAGTTCATTTATTTGAAAATTGTCAACTTTCTTGAATTTATACAGGTGTATATCGTTGTGCGGAGAAGGGTGGAGAGTGAACGATTTTTTTTCAATCACGTATAATCATACACAGATTTCTGTTACAGGACATCGTAGCTGAAAAAAAAATTAATTTTAATATGCACATATATATATGTTCATTTGCTATTTATCGCTATTATAATTTCTATTGTACACACCGTTCACGCACACTTTTCTAATGATACATTTCTTCTGCTGTTTAGCTACCGGCAAAATTTGGCGGTTGATTTCGTCGTGGCAGAATTGGCCTTTGAATCTTTGGACAAGTTTTATGAATTTGTCAGTGAATTCGGGTTGGTTTATGCTGATCCTGAACAACAGCTAATCGACTGCAAGACAAGCAGTGGTTCTCTAGGTGCTTGGTAAAAGCAACATCAATCCTCTTGTTTCTCGTGGAAGCCGCATAAACAAATTGATTATTCCTCGTCGTGCACACTGGTTAGGCGCAAAAGCCCCGTGGCGTGCATGCGTCCCATATATGCACGTCACCCTGTTTACGATGATTCTTCTCGCTGTTCTCTTTACGATCATTGTTCTTCGCTGATCGACATCAATCGATCAAGCAACAATCGTCGATACGAGAACCCCTCCCACGATAAATCTATACATAATACAAATCTCAATCCTCGACCCACCGTAACATGTAACCTCGAGGCGAAGATGTTTCGTGGGTTCGAACAAATTGTACAAAGGAATCAGGGGTGATTGGTTCCCGATCATCCTCAACTACCTCAATCCGAACTCGGTATGAAGCCGGGGCTCGTAGCGAATTACGAAAATGCAAAAAAAAAATAATAATAGAAAAACAACGAATCGTCTTTCGGGGGAAAAAAATGTCTCGTCGGGTCAAGCTTCGAATTCTTCGATAACAGAGCCACAAGTTCCTCCCGTTCGTTGATCGTTGCGTGTTTTTCGCTTGTCGTCTCTGCTAAATTGTGTAAAACGTCTTTTTAAACGTTGCCCACGACGGAACCGGAATTTTTTAAACCTGGTTGCCAGTCCTTTCGCTCGATTGAGAATGCTTGCACACGGTTAGCCTCGACACGGGGAGCCTTTGAGATTCTACGGATGAAAGAAGTAAAAAGGAATCTACAGGAATCGATTCGTACCACGGGGATATGAAGATGTTCGCCATGCGGCCATGGATCACGAGTGTCGAGGAGTTTTTTTTTTTGTTGTGGAAGATCGAGGAGCCCGAAAGGAGACCGGCTAGCTGGATAAAATGTTCATAATGAAGAAGAGAAGGAAGACAGCTTCAACTTGGAGACCAACGGGTTGTGCCTTTATTGTGGATACGATATAAGGGCATTGACTCTGTGGATACAGTTGGCGTTACGTGTTCAAAGATAGACGGCTAGGAACTTTTAACCGGGACAAATCAATTTTGGCGTCGAGTCGCCAATCGCGTGTGATATAAGTGATTTATTTTTATCTTTTTAAGTGTTTATCGCAGGACAATGTTTTTTTTCTTCTCCTTCGATTAATCCCTGCTATCGATTCTTGGTTCTTTCGACAGTATATCCTTTCGGTTCTTCTGCCCGTTCTGGAACCGCCGTACCGGGTAACAGCATCATAATTGGGAGAAGAAAAAAAAAGGGACAATTTACACTGTACGATCGCATTCGAGTATGGGTATTGTGCATAATAAATTATTTAATTTTTCGGATATTATATATTACTTTTTAATGCGTTACACACTGGAACCTAACGGATTTACAGGGCATCTGTTGTAAATTGAAATAAAACGTTTTATTATGTTGTAATTTGAACCTGCTCTCATGACCTGAACATCATAGGGAAGCAATGACGAAGTTACTTCTATATTCGTTAGATATTACTTTGCTAATTCGATAGTGTGTTCGTGGTAGTCCGTAAAAAGTGTTTGATCCTTCAGTGTGATTAATTTTCGAATTCGCCATTCTAATAGAATCATGTCGATTAAATGTATACACATTAATAAAGCACAGCTGATTGCACGAAATTAAATTATATTATGTGAACATCATATGGCAGTCAATATGACAAGAGTAAAGCTCTTTGGTTTGAGTCTTCTGCATAATAGATTAAAAATAAAGAAGTTAATACATGACAACAGGAATATTGATTTATTATGTTATTATGCAGTTCAGAATTTTAAAAAACTTGTAGAAATCATGTGATCGTTACGGTTTTTTAATAATTAGACTTGATACAGTTCGAACTGAATAATAATTGCACAAGTAGCACGATGCAATTTTCTCTAACAGTATTTCATATAAGCTTCTAAAAGGATCCTTACTTCCTTCGTCGTTCGTTCATTGTGCATATCTAAAAAAAATTATAGATAAAATTGTGCGAAGCTACGTTAGAGCTGCTGCCATTCAGATTCAATATTATACAAATATGTATTCAGGTTTAATGTATTTTTTTGTTTATATTTTTTTTCTTCCTAAATCATACACATATACGTGCACGAATTGATCGCTACATCATGAAATGCATATAATAAGTATATATATTCCAAACATTCTTACAGAACGATCAAGTTCGCTTCAATAGAATTTAACACAATAAATAACACAAATTAAATACTGTTATAACAAAGAAATTGAAGGTACAGAATTTCGAATTCCGAATACTTTATAGTAACAAGATAAAATTACTTATTTGTATCATTCCTCGAAACATAAATATTTCGTAAAATAAACACGCGATTTACCAAAAGCTTCTCGGACTCCCGAGAATTGGTTTACAATACAATCTCTAGCGAAAAATTTTCGATCGCATTTCAAAATCGCATGATATTCTCAAAATTCAACCAAATCAGTTGAGATTTCTTGGCATATTAGAAAACTTAATTTACTAACGGGTAAACAAAATTTTAAACAAATTGCGAAGAAGAAAGTCAATCTTTTCAACTTTCTATATACAGGCGATTCATAAATAAAATAAGATATATCGGACGTATAACATGTTTTACTTGTTTTGGTATGTAGATTTACCCCCTGAAGTATTCGAATGTATTAATGAACCACCCTGTACAATTGACGTAGATCTACAAAACGCATGTTATAAATTTTCATTACAGTAATTTTCTCAAAATTTCGTTTAACCGTTAGTAAATTAAGTACTCAATCTCAACTGATTTGATTGAATTTTAAGAACATTATGCGAATTTCAAATGCGATCGAATACTTTTCGCCAGAAGTTGTACTTTCAAGAAAAATTCGTGTAAAAGACAAAAGATCAAGGTCGTACAGCGACGTGTTGCGAGTTACAAAGTGCGTAATAACGTTATGTGTCGCGGTATTTCTAATCGTTTAATTTATGTAAATCGGAATTTCACATATACTATCACCGTCTTTAAAAAGATACAGCGTGTACCTGTTTAACCAACGTACCAACAGGATAAATAACAACTGCGTTCGCGTCACAAAAAGTCTAACGATATTATGCAACGTGTGTTACAGTGCTAAGCAACGGCGTGGCAAAATTTATTTGACTTTTGAACAAATAGTCAACCTCCATTTTACGATGGAGCATCGATAAAATTCAATCCGAACAAGCTCCAAACATCATCCGTACGCACGAATCAAGAAAACCCCCAGTTTCCAAAATAATTCATATTAACGAGAACACAACCGACGATTACACGAATACATTCAAAAGACGGTAAACGTATATTCATAATTCTTAACGCGCGTTGGCTGATGTAATATAGTTGTTACTAGACTACAGAGGTTCATGTATTTGCAGCGCATACGAATTTCGAGACAAAACAAAAACTCCCGGGAGTCCGATGAGGTTTTCATTTTACTGTCAACCTAGGTTGGTTATTCTTGAGAATGAATTCATTTAATTTCCATTCCGCTAAACTGATCTGGCAAAAATGTAAACTTGCATGAACATCCGCGGTCTAGCTTGTTACTTACATATTACTTAAATAAAAAAATGTTAACAGTATAGCGGAACCGTGTAGTTCCACGAAGAAAATCAGAGCGACTGACACTCGGACAGCAAATTTATACGGACAAAGACACGAAACTGTTATACTGGGTAATGTTGCGTTTCAGGATATCTGCACAGGGGCCCAGAACTCTCTCGAACCTTGCCCTATCCAGTTTTACACATTTCAAAGGGCCACGAGCCACAACCGTCGCAGCCCTTGGCCTGTCTAACAACAATGCAATCTCACCTGCAATTAATAGCAGGGTTAAACGTATTGTTCTATCACAAATAGAAAATACATTTCGTCCGGGAGACCATGTTCACGCTTACCGAAATAATCGGATGGTCCTAAGCGACCCACTTCGGCCGGTTCCTCGTTCTCCGAACGCTGTTGAAGGACTACAGCAGTGCCCTCTACAATTATATAAAAGTCCTCGCCGGGCTCACCCTGTCGAACTATCGTCTCGCCGTCGTCAAATGCTACCGGTTCCAAAGCATCAGCTACAGTCAGCCGTTCCCACTTATCCAGAGACTCTAAACATAGACCAGTCATTATGTAATCTATTTATAAGCGATATCGTCCACAACATGTAATTGGAGGTAACGACATAGCATTGGATAAAATTGAAACAGTCTACAAAAACAAACGCCGAAGATGGTCCTCGGTCAAAAATACTATTGGGTCTGGTTGCTCGCGGGAGGGGGCTTTTGTTTATCACACTGTTGTGTTTGTTACCTCACTATATCGTACGGAGAACGTGTTCTCAGACTCACCTAAAATAGACACTCTAGAGAGAAACTCTTCGTACATCTTTCGCTTTCTTATGGTGGAGCCCATGAGGATTCTGCGATAAGAATCTCTATCGATACCCCACAACTTAACGTCCGTTTTCGCTCGTACAGTCGCTGCACGCGGCGTGCCGTAGATCAGCGCTAATTCGCCGAAACTTCCGCCTTCGCCGATCGTAGTGACCAGCTCGCCGTTAACGAATATTTCGACTTCCCCTTGATCGATCACGTAGAAATTGTCGCCCTCGTCCCCTAATCAAGTGTAACAAAATTTCAAGTTAAATTACCGTGCTTAATCGTCTCAACAAAATTCTATTGTATATAAAGCGGCACGTCGTAAATAGCAGACACTTAAGTGAATCCTTTGACAGGAAACCACTTAACCTTTACGCTACCCAGCGAGTAATTAACCCTCGAACGTTCGACCGTGCAACAGCGATACGAAGGCCGAGGGTTTTATGACCCTTACAATTACCGAAATCAGAAGCTCCATACTGGAATTTGAAAATTAAAGAAAACAAATGGAGAAAAATAAAATGCGACACTGTACAAGCAGGTACTACTTGCCAAATAGTATTTACTTGCACAGCAACGTAAAATGCTACTATATTTTCATTTTTTAAATTAAAAATAGGCTCACGCTGTCGACATATACAGTGAGCGTAAAAAGTGTTCGTACACTCTTTAAAACTTAATAACTTTTTTAACATTGGACCAAAAAATTTAAGTTTTTTGAAGATGTTAGAAGAATTAGTTTACTAGCTAATGTCGTAAATAATTGTTTTTAAAAAATTGTTATCGGTTGCATTTGCGATGGAAAAAGTACAGGTCGCGATTTTTAATATATTTATGACATAAATCACTAAGATATAATTATTTATAGCTCTTTTCTTAACATAAACAAATTTGTTTAGTCACTCGCAGTGGCGGATTTATGCGTGTACCGTTTAGGGGCTACACCCCCCCCCCCCCCCCCCCCCCCCCCCCCCCCCCCCCGTTTTTTTTTTTTTTTTCCGGGGCTGTACCCCCCACCCCCCCCCCCCCCCCCATAAATCCGCCATTAGTCACATAAAAAGAGCGGTAAAATGTCGCTATAATTTCAGAAAGATTAGTTCGATAATCCGACGGAAATAAATCCACATAAAATTTCGTTGATTTGCGACAGTGCCGTTAAATTACAAAACAATTACCCTGACGAATGATTGCTTCGCCGAGCAAGAACGTGACTGGAAACATAGCGTCGAATATGTCGGAACGTTCGTTCTCATCTAGATGAGCAAAAAGAACGTTCTTAGCGATGGCCTTGCTCAGAGCAGCCATCGTCTTGTAATCCTTAGTCACGACCTTCTTGACATAACTGGTGGCGTCCTCCTCGGAGACCGGCTCCGCGGAGATGCCACCTCTGCGCCTTGGTACTTGAGGTCCTTGCTGTCCCGCAGGTATGTCCTCCGTGTCTTCCGGACTGGTGGCGATCTGTTGCTTGGCATCGTGGGCCTGTTCCTGAAAACGGAAATAGTCAATTGTTGCTATCTGAGAAGGTATATGTTCCCTTATAAAAATGACAAAATTGATTTTATTTAGACTCTGGGCGCCCTTAATATAGAAACGTTCCTTAGGAAACCATTTTTATTATTAGATGGGGTGTATGCAATAAATCACTGCATGTAAGGAAAATCATGGGTTGTGTAATGTAAAGACAGGTTTGAATTGGGCAGATAGAGCTCCGGCTCTCCAACGCCATCTCTATTTAATAAAATAGAGTAAAGAATTAACTAACTAACTAATTATTTCAATAATAGTAAAATAAAAACTCCGAAACCCGTTATCTTGACCGATGGCGGTAGGTTTCGTGTTAAATGAATAAAAATGTTGCTTGTATCTTCTGTCGTTCTATTCGTTCGCTTCAACAACGTGGCGATAGAGTTCTCCTAGTCGTTTTGCAGCACACTAACACAGTGATCGTACACACGAGATCAATATCGTCTTTTTCATTTGTTTCTTTTTTAACAAAAACAATCACGACAAGATAGAGAAAACAAGGAGGGAGAACGAGAGAGTGAAAGAGAGACAGGGAGAAATATAACACGCTTTTATAAGTCAATTTTGTTTACACATGCGCGGAGTAGCTACGCGCTCTTCCCCTAATGAAATCACATGCATCTTGAAATTTCCTGAGTATACAGGATGTCTCAAGTGTCAGGCGGGACAGATATAGGGATTCCTCTGTCGCGAAGGTGATCTCTAAAGTAACCATGAAATAAAAAGGAATTCAGTTTCACCAGTCCATAAAATGTATAAAACTGATTTCCAATGATTTATAAATTATAGTACTAAACAGCAATCGAATTGTAGAGATAAATTACATAGATTGCGGATCGTTATGTGCGTACATTCAGTCTAATGTAAGTTTACATACAGTTCTATACAGAATTATAATGATATAGCCAGTTAGTATGACTTTTTTCATTCTTTTAAGTTCTATACAGAATTATAATGATATAGCCAGTTAGTATGACTTTTTTCATTCTTTTAAACCATTTTTCAATACATAAAGTTTTTGATTTTCTCAATACGTTTAAACCTATTTTCCACAGACGCGAACACTCGATTCCGATGATGATCTACATTGGGATCGAAACGTCAATCAATCAATCAATAATAATTTTTTGCAAATAGGCTATTTTTCTTTTTGTAACATTGATCGAACCTAGCGCCGAAATCATTCAATTTTTATTATTCTAATACGATCGAGAACTCAAATAAAAATTTCATTTATGCGTGTATGACTTCTGAAAATTTTCAAAAAATTCTACAGTATAAAACTCGATAGAATTTAATACGATTTTTATTTATACAATACCTGCAAAGGCTTTCTTGAAATTAGATTATAAACATTCGCAGTCTATAAATGATCGAATATTCCCATTTCTTTTTTCTAATGGTTAGGTAGTTTTGGTACGTCTGAAACAAGGGGAAGCGAACAGATTTCTATTTGATCGCCGTTTCCTGTCCGTCGGAAGTTCAACAACGAGCGTTGTAAAATTATACAAGCTCGCGGAGAAAATGTTACACGGCGTACAAACGACGAGTACGGCTGAAGAAGGTTGGCAAATAATGCCATAGGTCACTTGGCGCTTTTCACGGATGAACGGTGTCTCGTGGAGCAAACGCCTTCGTAAAAAACATCGAAACGACCGCCATGAAGTTTCATGCGACGAGAAAGAGAAAGAGAGAGAGATAGAGATCTTCCGTTTCACTTCCATTGTTTTGATCAGTCCCGTTCCGTTCACTTACATGGGCAAGGTTCTCATGGCAAACAGCGATTGCGGGATAAGTCGTTCTCAGCTACTTCATTCCACCCCTTGGATCGATCACTATATTCTTACATGTTAACCAAGTAGCTACTTACGTCCACAGAGCTTGATGGACGTAGCACAAATATTCATTTATGAACGGACATTTTATGTGTTCGTAACAAAAATTAGTAGAGGCAACTTAAAATATTAGAATAATTCCAAAATACCATTATATCATTTTCAATCGGTTAAACATATTTGCACTCGGAACTATTTTAACACGAAAAATTTTTTTTCTGACCCAAAATATTTCTATATGATTTTTTTCATTTTATGCATATTAAACTGATGCAATTTATTTAGTTTAAATATAAACGAATTCAATAAGGTCAAAAATCTTTTGAATGTAGCCATTTTTTTAAAAATAAATTTCTCTCACTCCAGTTTGGTGGGATTTAGCTACAAAATTTTTATTTTGCTTATAGATCCGCTGTCTATTTACGAATTAGTAAATAACGCTTCCCCGTTCAATAATACACGACGAAATTGCCGCTAATTACAATATCCCCACGGAAGACCCCCATACGGAGGGTCCCGAACCAACACGTTTCGCTGTTTTAACTCTCGTACTGTCGCTCGAAAATAGTTTCAGAAAAAATGCTTGGGAGGTTTCATTAATTTCCGGTTTACGCTGAAATAACCAATTGTATTTATATAAACAACGATAAAAACTTGAAAATTCATTTCCATTCAAGGATCTGGGGGTTGAACATGTACAATAGAAGAAAAAAATATTCAGGATTCAACTTTTAGTCGCAGAAACAGTTCTGGCTCGATCGTTTAATTCGGTGAATTAGAATCGAACCCAAATTGTACAGATGCGGGGCCGTACACCCTGTATGTGCATATACGGAAACGTTAAAATAACACTATCTCGTGACGAACAGTCGAACTACACTCTAACAATAGCATCGAATTAAAAGGACAGTGTCAAGACTAGTCGGTCAACGGTCTTAGCACGTGGTGACACAGTATTGTACCCTTAGCCGATCGGGTTAAAAAACAATACCAAGATTCTCGTCACATTGTTACACGGTCAAAGCAACACTCTGTGATCAAAATATTTACAGTTTTTTCAAAGATTCGTTAGGGACGTTACGGAATCCTTTTCACCGAGGATCAATTCAAGAAACCGACAAGTTACGTAAACACACCATGGAATACAGATCGTATCATGTTCGAAAATACGTACTTCTGGTTCGAATAAAAATACTAGCCAAGGATTTTTCAATCAAGCGAAACTTTCAGAGCCCACGTAATAAGACGAATCTACAATTCCGCTGACCTTAGCGGTTACAGAGTCTATTAAAAGAATCAACCGAGAAAGAAAATACGAAAACATTCCGCTGAAGTTTCGCGATCCAAAACGAACCAACGGAATCTCTGGATCTCTTGTTATCGATAATAATAATAAGATCCACATGTACCTCGTTCATTATTTATCCAAATAGGAGCCGCCGATACACAATGATTTTATGCCAAATATATCCTTCACTGGCAGCACGTCACACACATGCACACACACACAAGGTGAAAACGCGCGCACACTCGAAATTTCAGAGGCGGAAGTTACGGGCGAAGAAAGTTTCTTCCGAACGAAAAGTTGCGGACGGACTTAACCGACAGCACGAGGCGCGCGCGAGAGGACGATCGTGTCTGATCGCGACGTCCCGCCGTGGCGCTTCGGAATTTTCTAAGGCCTCGCCAAATTCGATTAATACGACAACGATCTTTCGCGGCACGGCGCTCTCTGCGTGACATCAGAGGGTAGGGAGGAACGGGACGCCTGTTGTCGTCGTCGAAGAAGCACGGTTGCAAATCATCGAAAAATCAAAACCACCTCTCCCACTTCCGGTTACATCGATCGCATCCGATCCCTCATACGCACTAGAGCGTCCAACAATTTCAACACAATTTCAACAATCATTGTCCACAATTGTCATCTTTCAATTTTTGCACAAGCTTCATACGATCGCGAAGGAGTAAAGAATTAATTTTTTTATTACTTTAATATTAAATTATTTTTGGGATAAATTTATTTGTTACAGCAAATTATAGATAAACAGCATAAACAAAAATCTTTAAAAACATATTAGTTCTCGGTATTAAATTATTATTGTAATAGCATTTGTCATTACCGGCGATTATTTAATAATTTTCAACTACAACGGCAGCTTCAATTGTGAACCAGTTAATCACCATCTAATAATTTCTGCGCAATTGTATTGGCTTCTGGTAGGTGAATACATTAATACACTATTTTCTAAATTTCCTGTACGAGGACGCGAAGCTATATGTTGGAAACGAGGCAGCCATTGTCCTCAAATGTATAGGAATTTGTGAATGGATACCTCTTGTTCGTAAACAATCTCTTGGGTCAGCCGAAATAAGACACCCTATAAAGTCACTCTTATTTGTTTCATTGATATCATTATTAGACAGCGAATCATACTGCAAAATAAAATTTTTCTACTTGAATTTGAACAAGCTAGAGTGAAATAAAAATTGACTTTCCTTCTTAATATGTTTAAAAGGTCGAAAAAGATGTAACAGTATTTTTAAATACTTCTAATAATTTTACTGTGGCAAATCTACTGTCGATTATTGTCATAAATGCATAAAATTCGCTGTCTAATTATTTGTCAATTATGTATAAACTTGAAAAGATAGAACTAGTCGAGCAGCGATTAAAAATCCGACAATTTTACATTTCATGACAGAATGTAAATGTTGTGTGTTGTTTGTATAGAAATAAGATCATTAAGGATACATATCGTATTAAAATTTCGTGAATACCGGGGAAACGTAAACAATGATATTTCAGCAACGTTACCAATCGAATCGATCGATAACTAGACAGATACGGTACCGAACCTCGGGATGGAATGTACTTCCGATGTTGTCGAAAATTTCCGTCGCAGCACGTCCCGTTTGCACATGTTTCGAGGACGACGCGACGGAACGCGTTACACACGGACTTTCGTGGCTGTTGGCTAAGGTTGCGCGCCTCGTTATATTTCGAGCGTACTTCTATATTTAGAGCGTGCCCTATACACAGTGTTCGTCGTGACGGTCTCTGTGGTTTTCTTAAATTTTCGCGATCATTCGATAAAAGATAACTCACACTTCGGAATCATCTGGTGGCCAGATTATTTCTGGCCATCAAATAGACGTGTAAACAGAATCAGGAATGAACAAACTAGGACCGATGCTACGTTAGAATTAGACAAGAATTTTTGACGGATCAGCAAACAACTGAAAATTGGAGTAAATGAACACATTACTATTTTTTGTATGTATCATCTAGGTTAGAGCAGTATCTATCAATTTTCCCCCGAACCAAATTGATTCCTTCCTTTATACTTTATACAATTCGATTGGGTCTCGGACGGGAACCCTCTGTGGCAAGTTTCAAGTCGGTACCCCCTCCACAACGGTAGTTATACGGTTTAATCAATTATACTCTGTTTCTTCTGATCTGCTAAACATTTCTGCAACATTTAAACAAAAAATTCGGAGAGAATTCACGAACGTTCTAGCTAATAGCACACACGACTATGAATTTGTGTCGAATTTTTTACCGTAAAATCGATTTTTAACAAAATCACTAAAAATCCAAAAAAATTGCATATTTTTTGTAGAAGTTTTCGAGATACCAATTCTATAAAAATTCTTAATTTTCTTGAGATTTTTAATAAAGTGTATCGTAGTTAATGGTAGTCCACTTAATTTTGTCCCTGACTGTAGATCCAGTAGACGCAATAAATTATGTATATCGCTAGACGTTTTTATGTTAATAAAAAATTACAAGCCAGCCACATTATCACCTCTTCCTTTACGAATATGAATAGGAGTCGAACGATTGTACAGGGTGTCTAGAAATTGAGAAAGGTGCCACAAAATTAATTTTGACTTTGAATTTAAAGGTCAAAAAGTCAACAATTTTTTTTTATTGCATCGTATTCTATTCATCGCAAGAATAAAATGTGCACAAGGAACTATAGGTCAAAACACAATTGTTCTTTTAAAGAATTATGTTACAGTTTTTTCATTATCAAAGTGATTTTATTTATACTATATTTTAATTTCTCGGTCAGATGGAGTTCATATATACAACGTGCTTGGAAACTATTTCTTTGCGCGTGAGATATATCAAACATATAATATAAATAAAATCAGTTCGATAATGAAAAAAATGTATCATAATTTTTTAAGAGGACAGCTGAATTTTGAATCATGGTTTCTTTTGCACGTTTTATCCTTATGACGAGTAGAATAAGATGCAATAAAAAAGAATTGTTGACCTTTTGACCTTGAAATTAATTTTGCGGCAACTTTCTTCCATCAATTTCCACCAAACCGAGGTTGTAGAATCACGGGTATGATGGTCGCGACATATAGTATCTTTACACCCTGTACATAGATAAATTCAAACAATGAGATAATTCGTATGCAATAGTTTCCAGATTAATAATTATTATGAACATCCGGTATATCGCGCATACTAACCGAACCCTTGACCGTATGTTATGGCGTGCCCCTGATTTCTCAAGATTTAAATCCCCCCCACTCCCAGTGTGCTACAGTTCGCGTGGTTCGCTAGAAAATGGCAAATGGTATCGATCATTCGCTCGTGATGTAGCTCTGAACCGTCTAGACTGCACGAAAGGGGCCACCTATATCTTTCCGTTGTTTTCGAATATACGAAAATCTTGTCAAGGTCGGTGTTGTACAGTTCGGATGAAAACTAAGGACGCAATGACGCCATGAATTTATGATCGATACACAATGCGTCGTGTAACAAGTGAAAAGAAACTTTAGGGTGAAGTGGTTCACCCTAAACTGCTGATCGTTTAGTCAGAAAAAATTAGGGAGTTGTTCCGTAAAAACTTTTTCATTGTAATATTTTGAATACCGAACATTTTCTACTAGAGCATTTGTTGTACCGGGCACATTCTACTAGATGCCAGTAAATAACTTTAGTTTGTTAAAAATTTGATATTTTCAGTTTAAGTTGATTTTGAGAAAGAACATATTAGCATAAGATATTTTGAAGCTTACAATAGGCAAGCCGAAAGTCCGTCCTAACCAGCAAGGGAAACACTATGTATAAATAAATAAATAAACAAGATACCAAATGCCAGTAGTAATCAATTTAAAAGAGAAACAGTTAGTCGTGTAAATCAGTGAAGATTTTACGATCGTTGTACACCAACCCCCCCACCACAATCCGTTTACCCCCCCCCCCCAATATTTTCAGGTGCAATATGTTTGCAGGAATACTTCTCGCGCTTTTTAAAAAACTTATTAAACGGACGATTTTCTTATGTATAACAAGCAATGATGAAGTTTTAGCGCGACTTACAATGCAGTAAGTGTATTCTGTGACAATTTAAATGAAATAAAAATTCATCTCGTATTTCCTGTTTGACAAATTAAAATTACAATTACAAATGAACACTTTAAAAAACAAAAAGCTTAATTATACTAGAGAACTATAGTCTATAAGTATTTAGATGTTCTCAACTCCATTTCAAATTGCAAAAATCGGGAAATCTACTAAGAATTGTTATTTCGTGTTACAAATAGTCAGGAATGTCGAATGCTTATCACAATGTTAAAAATTGTGTACACGTTAACCGCAAAATAGTTCTATCAGCTGAAAGTGTCACGGGCTCAGCTTGAAAAATTATTCGAGTAAAATAAAACTCATAAAAAAAAATAGATATTATCTTACTACAGTAATTAATGAACATTTGATTCTACCTTAACATTCAAAAACTCTTCACAAAATTAATTTGTCTAAAAGTCAAATAATTTTAAGTAAATGTTCAAGATATACATATAAATATGTAATCTCTTCTTAATTAAAATGAGATTATACCAGTCCTTTTAAGTAATATTTTAATAATGTACCTTTCAATTGAAAAATTCTCGTAAAATTATGTACCATCCTTATCCGTCATTGTGCAGGCATGTATTATGAAAAATTTCATGATCCACTTCAATTTTTCAATTTACATATATAAATGATACGGAATATATAACTGCAATGCTTTTGTACGATATCAGCTACTTTTCAATGATAATATTAGGATTACTATCAAATAAAGTCATATATTTATTAAAAACTGATTTTTTCATAAAAAGATCTAACTAAAATCGTCCTAAATCTATTAATATAATAATATATATTAAAAATAGTCATAGTAATCGAAAGTAACATTCGTCGGTGTAAGATTTCTTTACCCACTGTATATTGTATTACTCACACTTGTCAAACTCTACGAGTATACATATAGCATGATATTGAAGCTGTTTGTATTTAAATACATATATGCATTAATATTTGTATACGGGATAGATAAAATTTACATTGTACATTGATTTGTTGTTCTTCCATGTAATTGTTGAAATACCGCATTGTTCGCGGAATTCACTGATAAATGCTTGATCGTCTAGCAGACGTCAAATCGAATAGACAAAATGAAATCCGAGGTTATTTACAGGCGTTGCGATTCGATACATACCCGTTCTAGTTTTTGAAAATACTCCCTTAAGAAAGATATGGGATTTTCAGGGCGTCCCACGCACAGTTGCACTATACAGTCTTTCAAAACTTGTTGAATATTGTGTCTTTGCACGTATTCCTCGCACTCTCTTAAACTTTGCTCTTCCTCAAGATTCGCCGCCATATTGATGCACAAAACCAAATACCTTCTCAATGATTCCGCTCACGACAGGGATCGCTGAACGCAATTTTTCGTGTCTACGGCTCGATTTATTAATGTAAACAATATTAGCACGTTTTGCACGAGCGTTATCATGCATTGTTTTTTTCACCGTTGCCAGCAGAAAACTATACGATTCGAAGCAATAATTATTAATCGAATATAACGCCATCGATGTTCGCGCGTCTAAATATATACAGTACGTCACAAAATATTGTTAACCGAATCAAATTTCATCGGCTCTTGTTTAATTTGTACACATGTACATGTATATTACATAAAATATTTCAAATCTTTCGATCAATAATTTAAAAAAAGTAACATAATTGTGCACTATAAATAGTTTATATGAATTCAGAGATAATATAATTGACCCACTTTAATTTATAATGGAACTCTCGTTATCTTTAGAAGTTCGATATTGCTCGTCCTGTATAAATAGTTTGTATTTTTAGTAATATTTCAATTTCAATGTGTTTTACAACATTTAAGAGTAGGTATATGTATGAGATTTAACACTAACCACTGGTCAAAATGGCCGGTTCCAGATTTTTTATTTCATAATTATTGGAATAATAAAAATGATTGTATATATATCTTTAGTAGAGCACAATAGGAACCGCATAAAGTTTAAATAAAATTAATCTTGTCATTTTTATGAGGGAACACGTATCGATCAATTTTAAGGCTCTGTAGGTTTAGTACTAAAACGTTAAAGTATAATCTTGGAATAAATCCTTTTTATTTTCGATTTATAAAGAAATCCTGACACGATTCTGTACATACACATGTTATTATATTTTTAAAACATATAATAAATGAATATAAATTAGTATGAATAAATACTTTTTTTATCTAGTAAAGAAAATTTATTCAATAAATTGCTGAAAGATAAGTTGGCATGATTTATACAATGGTGGTAATAATACACGCGACAGACATACATGGGAACAGGCATTTTAAAAAATATTTAATTGTCTTTTTTTTAACTTCTAACAATAATATATTTTAAAACATATTGTCAATGGGAGGATAGACATTATAACACATAAACTATATTTTAAAATATAAGATAAGAATGTTTTGTGTTCTTTTTATACTTTTAGCAATCAGTAATTCTGTAATCCCATATCGATCTAAAACTATTATGAAATCAATTTTTTTTATAGCAGCTTATGGTATACAGAAAGACATGGGATTTCAGAATAACAAGTCGTTTTTAACTTAAAGCTTATTATTTAGAAAACGCATGGCCATGTTCTCCTATTTACATTAATATTGCTGAACAACATAGAATGACTCGATATACCTATATATATAATTGTTCACACATTGTAGAATCCATTAAAATATCATTGTGTTATGAAACTCTACCGAATTATAAAAAAATTTTTTACGATAAAAGACGTTACAATGATAATAATACTTTTCCTAACGATGAACTTGTTTATCAAAGTTTTTAGAATTCCTTTTATTAAATTAGAAATCGTGAAATGGATTCTTCAATGATTAAGCTTCGAAAAAGAAAGATTAATGTTAAACGACTATGAATAGCATTATATTCAACTTCTGCAGATCAGCTTCACATTCTCTGGCTTATGTTACCTATACACTGTAATTGTGCAATTTTTTTTAATATAATCTAAATTTAACTATAGAATGCATGCGATGCACATATATAATAGAAAACAGCAATGCAATTATGGAACATTGTAACATATCTTGCGCTTAATAAATATAACACACAGTTATAATTGCTTTCAGAGTGTACTGACATGAGTCAATACTCGTATGCTCTTGGATACAGTTTTATTGTGTTTGCAAATCTAACAAGTGGACGCCTATAAATAGTATTTCTCGGTACTTGCATACTGAACTATTTCGGCCCTTGCTAACAACATTATAGTTTATAAAAACTCACCGCGATGCATCTGTAATTAAATTCAGTAGTGAGTTTCATTTAATCTTTCTTCTGTTTTACTATACACGTATGATCATTTTCTAAATAAATAACATAAAAGACCCGTTGGTTCACGCAGGATATTAGAAAACATTGCAATACAATGAAGTGATGCTTGTCTTCCTAGAGTGCCTTTCAATTACAATGAAATTACGATAATAATTTTTGCATATCTCCATAGTAATTACCAGTAGGTTCTTCAAAGTTCGGACAATGGTAAGGCTCTTACTATTTAGACTAGGAGAATCAATTGGTGAAAATGAATTATAATTCCTATTGTATTATATATAATCGTATAGGCACTTTCTACGAGTAACTGGAGACCCTTAAAATGTGCAATGCAAATTAAACATCTGTCAATATCTCCTTAAAATTAAATTAAATATCGAATGATCAATCGATAGACTGTATAGTTTCCATTACTTTCTGAGATGATTATGATAAAATTCCCATAAAATTTTAACAATAGAAATTGTGTGTTATGATTAATATAAAGTGCAGTTTGTGTTCTAAACAGCATCCTTTCTTGCTTCACCCAATGTACATTTATTGCTCTAAATATAATTGTAAATTGGTAGATTAATTGCACAGAGTTTGGTATTAGTTCTGAAAATTACTTCGCATAATTAGTAACGTTAGAACTTTTATAGAGAAAGAGAAGAATAGATTTTTATAACGCAATAACAAAGACTTTCATATATTAAAATTTTTCGGCGCAAGAACGATTAAAAACGATATAAAAGCATAATTGATCCGTAGATTTTATGATTTAGAATATCTTTTTAACTTAACATTATAAATACAAACAAGATTTTTTTTTGTAAAATGCACTGCTAACTTCTATGAAAAAAGAAATGAATAAATAAATTATTCGTGATATCATTTGTATGTTTGCTCCCTGTGATCTATTCATTCTTATCCACGAATTAATAAATAAATTTTTTAAATAGATGGCCACCATGGTCTAATGATACTACTTATTGCTATTAGGTTTTCCTCCACGATTTTTATCTAATTGAATTAATACTGATTTAAAATTAATATTAGACTAATATAATAATCCCATATTTCCGTGTTTAACGTAAGATAAAATTTTCTAGTAAAATGTATACCGCGGCATTAGATGCATAAAACTTGCTGTTCTAATGAACTATACAACTTCGATGCACTTTTGTAACTTATTATTAATTACACCTTGTTCATGGTTTTTAAGGCACCAGATACACGTGAAAAGTAACTCAACACATGAATATATGAATCATCGCTTAAAGAAGATTGCCTTATCTTTGGAACTTAAAAATCATGAACGAGCGCTCTGATAAGTTTTTAATTCCGATTTAATATTTCCATTTTTTATATAATAAATGCATGTTTCTCATATTATAAGAATATCATATAAAACAATATGCTTTAAAAAGTAAAGCAACTACGCTCTCAAAGTCGGCTTGAAATGTCGCAATGAAATATCAATTTCCTATAAACTTCTAATTCATCAGTGTAAAAAAATAAATAGCAGTGCTTAATTAATTAATCGCGAAGTCCATAATGATATATATATATATATATATACATAAACAGAATAACATGTAGCAATTGATATTACTATCTACATAATGGTTCATCAGTATCCGTCGAAAATGAAAACGGAAGCATTCAAATAAACAATATTTCCTGTAATGTTTCAAAAAACATAGAGATATTTCCACTAGGGAATTGACTAGTATTTGACATGTCTTTGTTCTAGTTCATTAATTATTATTATTTCTGTACGTCTATGCAATTATATGAATATTAAACAATGATCCATGTTTTGCATTATTGGCGATAATACTTACTTCAATCTTATGGTGTAGTTGATGTTAAAAAGGTTGGGTCTACTGCAGCAACTTTTGCAGTCAAGAACGCGTGCATACAGAACAATAAATTCTGTAACTGAGAACATTCCAATTCCTACAAATAGAAAAGGTAATTAATGAATGAACATCATTACTTCATGCACGTCGCCAGATACGAATACCTTTGTTTCAATTGCAATACTGTCTGGCTCTTGAAAGTGTAACTTCAACCTGCTCTTTCCGTCATCACTGGATCCCCGCAACTGAGAAAATTTATAACGCCATACGATCTCTCCAATATCCTCGTAAGAAAGCGTGAAGCCTTGAGTCCATTCTAATGTTAATCCTGCGCTTCTTCCATTGAACGTGACGGGAAATGTTTTACTCTGCAACAGAATCACATATAATAAAAACTCTGAAAATTACTTCCACAGTTTACGAACATAATTCGACACAAACTTTTAAATGTGTAACAGCTGAACACACTGCAGTATGCCACGCTGCTTCGACTCTTAAAAGTTCTTGTCTAGTTTCAACACTTAAATATCGCGGCGGTTTTCCGGGACTCTGAGCTAGGAAACAGTGCTGTCTTTCATCTACGTTCTCAGATTCTCTCATCACACGGAACATCGTTTGGTAGACTTTAAAAGTTAATGCACATCGAGACCAATCACCTATGTTGCACTAAAAAATAAACCACATACATTTTAAATACCTTGTTCCATTACAAAATACTCATTAATTGAATTTAAAAAAAAATGGATTTCATTGGTTCACTTTTGCTCCTCACTTGTATCTTAGTTTATACTTACGGGAGGTGTTTCAAATAGCAATAAATCAGGTCCTTTCAGCGCTAAAAATCTTGGTCTGTAGCTTTGCCATGGCTGATTACTATTACTCACTGCTTCATTTACCCATCCCATGTACTCTATACGTTCACCCACGCCGAAATTCCGATTATACAATTTCATCTAATAAAAACATTTGAATATACATCGTTTTCTGAGTTGATCTAATGAAATTGGTAAATTGATAAATATGAAATTTTCTTTACCTGTAAATGCGTCAAGCCAGTAATATTATCAGTAATGTATTTCAACCACTGACTTAAAATGGCACTATCATCACAGTGTATGACACCAGTGCGTGCACCATTTAATCCTCTTACTTCAAATGCATTTCTTCTTAGTTTATCTGTTCCGAAGATGTATCTTGTTACATACGCCATCATTAGTGGAACTGAAAATTTGTAGCATCATCATTTTTATTATATACAATTGGATACAAACAAACAAGAACTAAAATTTGATAGAGCTATTGCAACCTGTTATAACATCCACCCATTTTTTAGATTGTATTGAGGTTACAGATGCATTTGAACTTTGTCGACTGTGACCACACCTAGGACTGCCACCCTGTCTGTTGGGTGAGAGCCATTCATCTTCCGAACCACCATTTGGAACATTATCCAACTTTTCTTCTTTTTCTAAAAATAACATTTAATTAGTATTATAAAAGTCATGAAGTGCAAAAATGTGCTAATAACGTAAAACTATGTTCACCATTTTTTTGTAGAAATGGTTTAGCTGCTCTATAATGTTTCACTGTTAAAACAATTATGTCACCAGCATTCCTCAGGATGTTTACAGCATCGTCGTGATTGCACGCAGTTATATATTCTCCATTTACTGTATTAGAATTAAATATTAATCCGTGTTTATATAACGTTATATATTCATTAATAATACCTTTAATAATTGCATCTCCTACAAACAATTGGCCACACTGATCAGCAGCTTGACCTTTATAAATTCTAGATATAAGAACAGGAAGCTTATGTTCCGCTCCTCCTTTTATACTTAATCCTAAACCTCCAACTTTTTGTCTGGTGATCTGCACCATTCGTTCCTTAGCATCCAATGGTGGTTTATTATGATTCACTGCCTGCTAGAAATCAGTGTCACTCGTTAGAAATCATCCAATTCTTGTAGCTATTGTAGATGTATTAGCATTGGTATTAACCCTCCAAGTACTAGGTCCTGTAGTGCTGTGCAGAGATCATTTCTGACTCACACCACCTTGCATTAATGGAGACGCATTCATTCAAGTTTGCTCAGGTATATATATATCATGTTGACAATTCAGTCAAAAGTGACATTGGCATAGCACTCGGAAGATTAAAATATAGTAAATTATACTATATGCATTATTACTAGATGCATTAAACATTACCTCTAAATCTTCTCTCTGAAGTTTCAAAACTTCCATGGACAAATATAAACGCATCGGTATTGGCTTGCTTTTCCCATCACTAACGCTTACCATTCCGCTCCTCACCTTTTTAAAAACAGTAATAATTTTAATATACTTTCTGCTTGAAAAATGCTATACTATGTATTCGAATCATCTATACCTTCTCAGGTAAGATTCACACAAAAATATTTACTAATCACAGTCGAATAGTAAACTCGAATTGTTAATTTAATTTCTGTATGGAAATATTTCCATATATATTAATTAACTAATTTATTAATTATAGTTTGCCCTAAGTTTGTTTAATAATTAACATATTCTGTACATAATATTTAATTCCGAAAGATTTCATTTGATTCAACATTGAAATAATTCACATGAAATTCCCAATCGAATAAAATCGATTTCCATGTTCATTCTGACGCTGAAACGAGCACAGAGTTAAATTGGAACACGTTTCCAAGATAATATAAAAAGACGTACTAATATTAGGACTCGAAATGTCAATAATCCCATCCTGAAAGACCTAAATAATTCCGCGCGACATCATTCTCCCCGTCTATTTGCATATTATGAACAGAATTCTACAATTAATAATTGTACGAGATCGAAAATGCGAATCATCAAACAAATCAGTAGCGTACATCATGACTTCGCCCGGCTGTCAATCAAGCCTTTAATATCCAGATTTTAAATAATTATAACATACAACGATTTTTTCAAAATTCTGTTTATTCATTCATTTTATAACCACGCTACTGACAGTTAAACCGAATCATTTACAAACAGTACAGTTCCCTTTTGTTTTCAATTCTCGTGAATTCTCATCGACGAAACTGTGTATTTATATTCGTGTAAGCATCGATTCTTCGAAAAGAATTTTCATTATTTTCAATTGACGGCGGCTAATGAAAAAAAAAAATCTACAGACATCGAGATCAGTATACAGTATAAATCACTATGCAGTAAAATAACATCAGAGCGAAGTGTTTATGCACCATTGTCTCTCGCTTTCGATTGGCAATCCGATCTTTTAATATGTCGCTCACGGTAAAAATGATTTAACATCAGCTTCTAACATAATTGAATTCTTGCATAGCGGACTGATATCCGAATAACTTTTGGTGACATACAACGTTTTACAATGAAATTATTAAAAATTCAAACGAATAAGCGAAAAGTGTCCGCGAACAAATTTTTCCCGTTACTATACATATATATATATATATATATATATACATACGTTGCGACGTTGAC
Source organism: Lasioglossum leucozonium (assembly GCA_028454225.1). NCBI lineage: Eukaryota > Metazoa > Arthropoda > Insecta > Hymenoptera > Halictidae > Lasioglossum > Lasioglossum leucozonium. Next base: position 27,320,973 of record CM052221.1, read on the forward strand.
AATTTCGATGGGACCACTTCAATATCCTAAAGATTCGTGAAGGGACTCGTGGATGTGATTCCCGTCGCTGAAAATAACGAAAGGAAGAGTTGCCATTCGATTTCTCACCTTCAGCTTCTGGTCAATCTTCTCCTCGATCGGAGTGCTCATTTTCGTTGCGTTGATTCTCATTATTCGATCCGATTATGCGGTCCGCGGAAACAGCTCCCCGTATTGCCAGCCGCGAATCACCAGGACCGAGAGAATTTCGGTTCTGTCCGACACCACGGGTCGCATGTTAATTTCATACGGGTTGCCCGACACGACTGCGGCCGCTGCTGTTCGTAGACAGTAGGATCATAGCCACGGTCCCTTTTCCGAAAAAAAAAGAAAAAGAAAAACGCACCCGACTTACGCCGGACTTGAATATAGATATTTGACAACGACGACGACGACGACGACGACGACGCGGCAGCGGCGGCGGCGGCGGCGGCGGTGGTGGCGGTGGCACGCTCATGCGGAATTAAAGCCGCGGGGTACAGTGCATCGTGACGCTTCGAGACGTTCCGGGGGGAAACGAAAAGCTTGAACCGGGATGCAGAAGAATTGGAGTGGGCTAAAAGTAGCTAAAAGCCCGTGGCCGAGGCGCATCGATTTGTGGAACATGTCGCGCACCGATGCCGCCGCTTCGATTCCTTTCCGTTCGCGGGAAACATAAACCGAATTCCATCCCCTTCGAAATACGATCCGCTTGTTATTCCCGACGGAGCGAAATTTATTTCGAAAAATAAATTGTAAATAAATTCTAGAAATCATGCTGTTTAGTATTCGATAAATCATGTATGTCTTTGATGATTCGGTTAATTGCAGGAATTTTATGATATGCGAATAATTAGAAAAATAATAAATTGTAGAACTGATTATTTGAAAGAATAATGTTTATTTGTTTATAGAGAAATTGCACCTAGTCAGACAAACCTGCTTCGAACAAATTTTTATCAATGTTTGGTCACTTTGGTGCCAAGACCATGCTTGAAACAGAATTTGATCCTTATTTACTATGAATTTGCCACCAAAACTTGTTGACAAATTCCGAGCCTAATGCGGAAATAGACGGCTCGGTATTTGAGTACAAAGTTTGTATTTAGACGAAATTTTACGTCAAATCGAGGGTAAAACCAGGGCAGATCCTGCCATCGTGTAGAGGGCAGGTCGGTCGCACGAAGAGCGGACCTAACCTTGCTCTAAGAGTAAATATCAGGAAAAATCGGAGTTTTCATCAGGAAAACCTGGTTTTGTCATTTTGTCCTCGATTTGGCATGGAATTCCGCCTGCAAGCTTTGCTCTCAAATACCATCGACAAGTTTTGGTGGCAAATTTACAACAAATCAAAAGCAGATTGCTTACTGGAAATTTGTAAATAAATTCTAGAAATGATGCTCTTTAATATTTGATAAATAATGTATTTCAATTGATGATATGTATCCAGAGCAGAGTAAATTAGTATTTCAAATAGTAAGTAGTAAATAATCCCATTTATTTTGAAGTATGCACATAACTTCAAAATAAAATTTTTTATTTGACGCAGTAATTTTTGAAAATAGTATTTTATTTCAACAATATTGGAAATATTTGTATTTTGTTTTTTTTTCAATTTCAATTTTAAATATTATTGTTAAAAATAGGGGTTCGAATTCAATGCATTTATGAGTATAAATATACTTTCCTAACGGTAAGATACACTCTAAATATGTTATCAACAAACATCAAATTTTTAAGAGAATATAGAACAGACTACAATTGAGGTGATAATGTTAGAAGTTATAGAAATATTTTATCTTGTGGTTCAAATTGTTAATATAAAAATATTTTATTTTCGAAATTGTTTATCTTATTTAAAATACTATTTTCTTTAAGCAAAATGAAATCTAAAATATTAAATAGTATTTGAAATATTATTTCGTCAAATAATGCCCACCTCTGGGTATTTTGCAAATAGTCTACATAAATAATAGGATGTTCATATAAAAACAACTTTATTAGTTGTACTATGTTTGTACAATAAAATATTACATTCGTTATAGAAACTCAAAATCAATAACACATAGCCATTATAGAAAATATAAATTTCAATATTTATCGCTTATAATGGGTAATGTTTGAAGCCACATTACATTAATTTTATATCAACCACATATCTGATATACAAATGCTGTATTAAATTTCGATTGAAGATTAAATATTACCAAAATAATGTATAATTTATAAATGCATAATTAAATAAAAAGGGGATTATTCTCTCATCACCATGTCGGAATAAAAAACAAAATTTTATAACATATTTTAAAAACATTATACATTTCAAATATATCGAAAATATATATTTAAAACATTAATTACATGTTATATTTGCCATAATGTATATTTATTTATTCACGATAAAAAATATAATATTTTATTATAATTTCACAATGATTGCAAGAATATGATTATGGAACTAGTATTGTTTTACGCTAGAATTTCCATTGGGTTTCAAATTTTTCATATTTTTATGGGACCGTGACAATTTGTTGCAAAAGAAGTGTGCGATCATGAGCTTCAACAAGTAAAACATAGTTAATTCTATTATAAATACATTCCTTTAAAAATAAATAATAATTTTTATATCCTAATTCTAATTATTGTTAAAGCATGATTTGTTTGAACAAATCGTAAGATGCATTTATCACTCCCCAACTAATAAATGATCTTATACAATTCAAGTGCACTCCTTTATAAAATGACATTATACTTTTATTTCTTGCTGTATATATTTCATGAGTAACAGTCAAGAATTTTTCAAAGTTACCACCTATCTTTGATTGCATATGTATTTTTATTACATTCATTGGATAAAATATAGTACTTGTAAAACCACCGATTAAAGCACCATTAATAAAACTTGTTACTACCGACTCCTTATCACTTGTTAATTCTTTCGATTGTTCTTTCAAAACAAAGAATGTAAGATTAGAACAGCTATTCCTATATACAATTGGAATTAACCCACGATAACATTCTGATAGTCCATAATTCTTTAGTAAATATTTAAATGCATGAGAGGTATTCTTAAATTTATTATGATACCGCCAATCTTGTAGCAGCGTTTGTACTCTTTCGAGTGGCATGAGTATAGCCTCAGCAGTACCAGCAATGTGGGCTGCTAATATTCTAACTAATACATCATTTTGTGTTAACATATACAGACGTTCTTTACATCCTTCATACATACTAAACATTACGCTAAGAGATAGAGTCTTTTGGCAAAGTGGTGGTAAAATTCCACGGTATAACAATCGTATGCCTTCTTTGGATATTTGTTTGAAAGCAGTATTGGCTGGTACATCTTCCAAAATCTGTACAATAGTAATTTGAGAATTAAAGAAAAAGAAATTGTTCTTTTTATTACATACTTGTAAATATCACTAAAAATATCAGTAAATAACTTTCTACATACCTGTCTAAATATAATTTTATTAATAGGAAAGGTAATAGATACGTTAATAACAGCGGCCCCCCATCCACAAATAAATTCTTTAAAATCATTATTGTTTAATGCTAACACTGATTTTAATGAAACATCTTGCGAAGTAACGTTACTCATTTTAATATTTTGTAGAATAATTTATTCATACAGTGCTACAATTTAGAATGGTCAATCATGTTTACTTCGCCTCTACATCACAATACCCTTTCTGAACTGTTTGGATTGAAATAATGATTTACCTGTAAGGATTAAAGTATTTATATCCTCTATAAATTACATAGAAATTTTTACAGCAACTGATAAATCAATAGTAAATTACCAAAAAAAGTTATAAATAAAATATTTATGATAGTACTAAGTATAATAAGTGATGAAATGGTATGAAATAAATCGCTTAGGTAAAGATAAAATTAGTATACACCAGAAAATTAATGGCGATATATATATGTGTTAATCATAGATATATTTATTAAAATGGCATTTAACAAAACAATGTAAACATTTTCGAATAAAATGCAATTGTTGTGTATACTAAACGGTAAGAAAATAAATGAAGTTCAATATGCAACACATGTTATTGTTCGCCACATTATATAATTGTCATTATAATAAGAATTCATTACACGTTATGAATATGATGGGTACAATCTTCGATACGCTTTACTCACATCTTGTGCGATTTATGACTCGACCCATAATCATTGTTCAGTTCATGGATATAATATTCATGGTTCAGTTCACGTATGTTGTAAATTCAGCTTTAGTGCCGTATTTCCTGATTTATTTTATAATTTCTATATTCCTTTGTAGATTCACAAAAGAAAGCTGTATTTAACACACACACGTTCGGTCATTAAAGTTTAAAAATTATTCTTTTACAATGTCAGATATATCAACGAAGTCAATCGAAATCTCATGTGCAAACCAATGAAAATTTGCGAATCTTGCCGAAAGTATTAGCAGGGCCGTCCTAAGATATTTGGCGCCCGTGGGCTACAGCCAATAATGCGCCCCTCGAGTGGGGTGGCCGATGAAGTTTTACAAAAGATTCAGAATTAGAAAAAGTTAATATATCATCAATAAACGAATAAAAGTAATTTGCGCAGATAAGACGACTTATTTTGATTTGAAAAAGAATTCACGTTTCTAATCTTATCCTATTGTGTTCATTTCAAATGGAATTTATGCATGATACTTTCGATTCGTAAAGCGAAAAGCTATATGAACCAAAGAGGATTAGATCCTCTTTGAGGTTCTAATCCTCTTTGATATGAACAAAGAAATCATTTTACCAAATACCAAATATAAAATCATAATGTATTTATTGAAAAATAAAAACTATGGAAGATTTTATATAAGCGATAACAATAGAAGTTAGATATTCTATATTTTGAAGTAGAATAAAAATATTAATTTCTCATGCGACTAATTTATTTATGTAACAACGCCTGTTCTATTCAATTTCCTGTTATATATACTTTCCTTTACTATATACAGACAGTATCCTCTCTGTTACATATATATATGTACTATCTAAGCTATGGATATATATAGGAATGAAGCATGAGCTGGGATCAGTGGCGAGGGGGGTGTTCAGGATTCAGGAGGAGGCAGGGTAAAATCGGTGCCTAAATTTGATTGGTGGCATTTCTACGCATACTCTGTACCGCCAAGTATGAAATATGTTTACAGATTGCTTACAGGTTTACATATATCTGACAAGTTGAAAATAGAAAAATGATAGTTAACTCTTTGTCCTATAATAACGTATGATACTCGC
>CM052221.1:27326357-27342619 GCA_028454225.1 Lasioglossum leucozonium
GGATGGAGCATGAGCTGGGATCAGTGGCGAGGGGGGGTGTTCAGGATTCAGGAGGAGGCAGGGTAAAATCGGTGCCTAAATTTGATTGGTGGCATTTCTGCGCATACTCTGTACCGCCAAGTATGAAATATGTTTACAGATTGCTTACAGGTTTACATATATCTGACAAGTTGAAAATAGAAAAGTGATAGTTAACTCTTTGTCCTATAATAACGTATGATACTCGCGAAACGAATTATGTCCCAAATATTGTAATGAACGTTGTTAAATGTTTAAAAGTGAAATAGAAAGTAGAAATCTTCTACACTTTTTGATTTTATACAATTAGTAGTTACATATTTCACGTTTATGTACAATTTTAAATAATGAATAAATCTGTAGTCGGAAAAAATTCTAGGACGAGGGATTAAAGAAAACTAAAATTAGAGAAATATAGAAAAGAAATTAAAATGTGTAACACGAATTAAAGAACATACTAATTTTATATAATTAATATTTTAAAGTCATTATTTTTATAAAACGAAGAGGTGTTATATATTTAATAATTAATAAGGATAACATAAATTTTATATATTTTCCAATAATACAATTAAAAATAGGGTATAATAAGTTTTTGTACATAATAGGCTTGTATATATATATAATTTTTATTACAGTATTTTACAGTGTTTTACAGTATTTAACAAAACTTATACTAGTACACAAAAATCACTGTCCTCTAAATAAAGTTAATATATTGAAATATGCTCGTTGACTATTTGAATTATCTATTTTACTAATACCTACATAATGCAATCTTATTTTTATGTATCTTCTTGCTATTGATCGTACTAAATGTATCGCATGGTTTATCCCTGGTTCTCCATTTATTGTCCTATACCATGGTGAGATTGTTTTCTGGTGTGGCAAACAATTATTTAATTGTTCACGCACATATTCATATGCACGCGGAGAATAATAATGTAATGTAAGCGCAAAGCAGCGTAGTTTTGCATTATAGCTCTTAGATATGCATGCAGTATCCTTTTTGTGAATGCAGCTGAAAATTTCCCCACCCATTCCACCAAGCACACTCAACATCTCTGTCTGATCAGAATTTAATAATTGCTTACTTTTCAAGTCCTCTATAATGCTCTTCAATTGAACAACTTGTTCTTTTCTTTGCAACTGTCGCTGTGTGTCGAACAGTTTTTTCCTTATGTCTGCTTCCACAAATTTTATTCGTTCTCTGAGAATTGTATGCAAATTGAGGAGATACCATTGTTTCCTTATTTTCTTTATTTGATGTGGACGGTTCTGGTGATAATGGGCAGTCATCAAATAACTTGGACATATCAGCTACACTTTGAACCTCTTCAGGTTCAGAGATCAAATCTTGTACTGTAATAATAACAAATATAGTGTTCTGCCACCATTTTTGTCAGTATAGACAGAAACAGAGTATACACAGATTTAGCATGAAACAGAACCTATACCCATATTCAGTATAGGTTTTGTTCCATGCTAAACCTAGGCAAAGATATCCTCTCTGCTAATAATAATTTCGTTATCTTTTTCATCGATCTGTTCAATTAGAAAATACAAATAAAAATTGAGTTTGCATATGCAGTATTACGTTGAAATACATTCAAAACCAAAATGAACGACAACTGTTGTAATTCTCATCTGTTTTACCAAGTGAGAATTAATTGGATATGCATGCATCAGTATGTGTAGAATGATATACCTATTGCACAGTGCACCACATTGGCGAATGACTGAAATTTTACTACATATTATTAGGCAAGGTACATAAGCAAACATTTAACGAAGCGTCATAACTAACTGTTGTTTCTTGTTTAAAAAATATACGTAAAGAAATGCTGAACATACACTGTAAGACTACACATTGGATTTGTTAGCGTTGTTGGCGTGGTATTTTAATCTATGTCACAGAGTTGTTTGACCTGTGATATCTTAGAATTTGAATATCGTTAATCTTTCAATATTTATCTTGTATTATCTATTATATATTGTTAAACGGAACCGTTATTTGGGGCGAGTAGTTTTCTTGTTGCTTAATTACTCAACAGTGTCTGTAACATACTGAATTAATTTATAGACATATGTCCTATAAATGATATATATATATATATATATATATATTGTAGCATTATGGCAAATCGTAAGACTTTTAATTTATAAGTCTGTAACGTAATAGCATGAATGTATAAATATTCAGTTACGTTACATACATGTATATACGGACAATATTTTCCCTACGTATATACAGTAACATAGATATTTCGTTCATTAACGTATGTATTTATGTAGTAATTGTTTAAAATTTCATCAATGTACAAAAACGATTTATTATTGAATGTTAAGTATTTGTTGGTATATAGTAAAATTTAGTAATAGACAATAAGCATATGCAGTAATACTATTTAATGTTTCATATTTGTTTTAGGTTATGTCATTATTTTTTATTTTCATTAATTTAAGTATTTTACAAAGGAGGAGAAGAAAGATCTTATAATGTTCTTGTTTTCTACAAAGTGTACGATATTAGCAAAGAAGAAATTCAATTTAAAAGAAGTATAATCCTTATAAGGTTCCTATTCTTTTTTTAAAATTAATAATAGGAAAATGTTTATTATTAATAATCATTGTGATAATTAAATCTTCTGAATCTCTTTTAGATCTAGCTTTTCCTCTGTTATGGTGGCTGTGCAATTATTTACTCATTGGAATTTAATCAATCTCGACGCAACTATTTCTTTTCGACAAAAACCAATGAGATGCTTATGAATGTGTACATTAAAAGATGGCAATAATTTATTTTTATGCTTTCATTCTGATGGTTAGTATAATGGTAAGGATGTAAAACAATGTTAATTATTCAATTGATATAATTAAAAATTAATATAAAAATAATTTTACATTGATTACTATGCACAAATATATTGATTAATATTTATATTATTTAAATTCTAATGTTAATGCTTTTAGTAATATTATTTAGTATATATTATAATCTTATTCTTCAGGAATTGTAAATAAAAATATACATATGTACATGTACTGAAAACAGAGGATAAAATAGAAAAATGGATAGTTTAGAATATGAGACTGTAAGAAATATGACACTTCTATTTTTCTTCGAACTTCTCGTGGATAAGGATGGACCACGTACATTGCACGATTTAAGCTGCCAGTTCGGAGCTAAGGGATTCACAAAAGAAATGCGTCAGATAGCTGGTGGATCTCAAAGTGGCCTTAAAAAATTTTTAGCTCAATATCCAATGCTTTTTGTTATTAACGGTGATTATGTATCTGTAAATACTTTTCAACAAATTGTTGAGGAAGAAAATGGATGTAAATTGGGCAGTAAACGTGATTATGCACGAGAGGCTGTAGAATATTTTACAAATAAATTAATGCAATATGGAGTTGGTACGGAGGTACCAATTAGTAGCCTTTTGGGACATCGATCTCAAGCTTCTCCAGAAGTTAGACATATTTCTGGGCAACATTATAAGAAATTTAGAGATTTTCTTTTGAAGTATCCAGATGCTTTTATAGTTACTGAAGATAATGTGATGTTAAAGCAATATGAAGGCATGAAGGCAGAGCCTGTAATGAAAATGGAACATAAAATACCCTTCCATATAACTGCTACTAAGGAATTCTTGGATTTTCTTTGCGAGTGTATTGAACAAAAAGGTCCTGTTCTTCTTGAGCAAATGGTCAATATAATTCAGAACAAATTTCCTAATGAAAATGTGACTTCAATATTTACGGCACCCCATGATGTGCGTTTATTTTTAAAAATGTATCCAGATGCATTTCATGTTCAAAGTGATTTGGTGACATTAGTTGGGAGACCAAAGTTTTCTGTAGTAGATGGAAAAATAAAAACGGAAAACACTAATTCTGTGCGAAATCAAAATAATACATCAAGTCAAATAAATATGCATCAGGCTGTACAGTCAAACAATACAGAAACATTACAGCCATTGGTTGATTCAGAACCTATTAACGCCAATCCATTGAGTGAAGCTAATTCTGTACAGAATTCTTATTCTCAATTAAATGAAAGTAATAATAATTCTCCTCCAGTAAGTTTGCAGCAGCAAACCTTAAAGCAAAGAATAAATACACTTGTAATGAAGACCTTGGCAGACAATACAGAAAAAGATCGCAGTTTGCAGGTTGCACAAATGGGAGACGCATGGAAATTGAAAGTACTGCAACAGACTAGAGTAATTGTAAATCCAAGAGAAAGTCTTCAAATTATTGACGATATAATAAATCCTCGTAAACCACCACCAGATGGTAAAATTGTTGTATCAATGGATTGCGAAGGCATTAATTTAGGAATCAAAGGACAATTAACACTTATACAAATCGGCACTATGTCCGGACAAACATATGTATTTGATTTATTTACATGCCCTAGTCTTGTTCAAACTGGAGGACTTCAAAAACTTCTAGAGCATACAAATGTTATTAAAGTAGGGAATAATAATAATTTTTCGTTTTTTTGTATCTACCATTGAAACATACATTTTATGAACACTGTACATTCTGTTTCAGGTAATTCATGATTGTAGAAATGACAGTGTCAATTTGTACAGACAATTCAATATTATGTTAAACAATGTGTTCGATACACAGGTATTTCTTTCTTATTAAATGCCATTCGAATATTGTTACTATAATATAAAATAATAAAAGTGTATATTACTGAAAATATAATTTACGAATTTGTTTACAGGCAGCTCATGCTGTACTTCAATTTCAAGAAACTGGTAAACCTGTATATAAAGTTAAAAATGTTAACCTGAATACATTATGTGATCTTTATGGTGCTCCATCTAATCCATTAAAGGAACAACTGAAGAATACTTATCGTAATAATCAAAAGTATTGGTGTCGGCGTCCTTTAACACGAGATATGCTTATTTATGCTAGTTGTGACGTTTCGAACCTGGTTCCACAAATATATGTTTCCGTAGCTAAGTATGATTTACTTACTTAATATTTCTTACTTTTTGATAATATCTTTGTATTTATGAAACAGTTGTTATTGATTATAATTTTTTATTGCCAGATTAATAAAACCTGAAGTACAACCTCTGTTTGCTGAATTATGTGAAGAACAAATACAAATATATATTAAACCGGCAGACGTAAAGGCACGCAAGAAGCAACGGAAAGTGGAAACGGAGGTCGCAGATTTAAAGAAAAGAATGGAAGAAGCGACTACTAAAAATATTGTGCTGAGCAATCGTGAGATACGGCTTTTACGTTATTTGGATCTTACCGAGGATGAAAAAGAGAAGTTGAGAGGCAGTTATAAAGTTGCTAGAAAGTTGGAGAAACTTGAAAATATGGGTCAAGATAAAGGGGATAGCAGTGATGACGATGACGAGGATAAAGTCGATGATGAATATCATAGTATGGAGAGTTACACTTCGGAAAATTCACACTCTGGTATATGTTGCTTGTAATCAATGACACTGTTCCATAAATTATAATTTCCTTCTAACTAAAATCACTCTTAGTTTTTGAGAAATTTAAATTCGACATATAAACATTTACAACAATAATTTTTCGATTATGGAAAAAGTAAAATATGTGTTGGACAGTGTAACCTTTCTATAAATGCTTTCACGAATACAAATATTCAAATTTACTTATTTACACAGGTGGTGTATTGTCACCGAGAAATACTGATACCCGCAGCCTTACAGAATCAATGCAGATAATGGACGAAATACTTTCGGATGAACGGATGGATAGATTTGAAAAAATTGAAAAACTGGAAGCCATTCTTTCAGCAGTAACTGGTTCTGTGACGGATCAGTTTTCTTCAAGCAGCGCAGACGTATTTCCATCAAAATGTACATGTTCATGTCGAGAGAAAGCTAAGAGTCCTCGAACAGATAATAATGTGGGAAATAGTGTGGCTTGCCAAACATATAGTACAGGTGATATAGTTATTACCAAAATATTTCTCACGGAAGAAGAAAAGGAACATATAGATTTAATGAATTCGCCAAAAAAATAGATAGCAGGTAGCAGCGGTGCAAGTGGTAGGAATGAAGTTGCCATTACTACAATTTTTTTAATAAAAAGGACGGAGGGAATGGGTGGCAAGATATATAAAAGAAATAGTTAAAAATTGATCTATTTTACATAATTTGACAACATTGTAATCGTCGATTACAATCAATTGAATTTTATCTATTGATCCATTTTTTCCAAATCTGATGCTATAGAAATCAGAATTTAGGAAAAAGGTTGTTTCTTCATAACAAAGCAGTATTGTAAAATGTTTTATTTCTTAATAGAAGATTGTCTTTCTTGGCAAGAGTATAAGAAAGAATTAATCGAGTTACTTAGCAATATACAACTGCAAAATAATATTTGTTTGCTAACGAGACTATTTGATAATTTAAATTTCTTCATGTAGTTTATGTTACTACTCAGGATTAAAACGCTGATAACGTCTGTCTATGGGACAATAGAACTACTGAAAGTTTTGATGTTATTAAGGCACAAACTTTGATGATTTTTAATGATATTTATAATCATATAAATGATGGGATCAGTTATTGAAAGATGTGATTCATTCTAAAAAGTGCTGCATTAAAATCACTGTTTTGCTTGACACAAAAATTTAGTTTGTATATATTTATTTTTTACGAAATTTTTTTAGATGAAAAAATTTAATCAAGTATATAGAACGAAATTGTTAATACAATGAGTGCAGTTATATACCATAAAAGTTTACACACGTAATGAATGTAATTATCTTACAATCATACTGGTGCCAAGCCCTAATGCAGTATATCATGTACTTACGTATTATTGATTTAGTAAGGAAATTTGTACATATCTTACATTCTTTTTAACAAGAAATGAATTTAAAAAACTTTTATTGGGAGAATCAATTTTAAAAATGACTACGTACATGTATGTATCTATAAATGTATTGTTACTAGTATTGTTATTTATTGATTTCGGCCTTAGAAGTGCCTTAGAAATAGAAATTTGGCTATAATGCATACATGTATGTATTACAAATAAATAAATTATAAAATGTACAAGATGTTCTGTTACAGGTAGAAGAAAATTTAAAGCTGTTTTTGCATAACAATGTATACATGTAATTATATATACGATATTGAATTAGCATTAATACAGCTGTAAAAAATGTACAGTTTAGTTGGCAACGATTAAAAACTTTTTCGATTCACCAATAGTAAGTCCGATTAAAAATTTAATTGTTAATAGTTCGATAACAAAGTTTAAAATTGCAAACTTTTAACTGTTGGTTTTCGTTTTATATTATTATAAAGAATTACGCTTTAAATTTTCTCCCATTTGTTATTAAAAATCTACTATAAAAACTGATATATACAATCACATTAATATGCAGCTGTTTTTAATGCAATACTTTTAATAATTATAATCTTATACATCCGTAAAATTTTTATGTATACATTGGCCATATTTTTTAATTTTAAATATCGTTTTGAAATGTTGTATTTTTCTGTCAACTAGGTACGAATATAAAAATTGTTTAATTAACTCTCATACGCTCCTCAAAAATAGTTGCATAAAAGAGACTAGGATAATAATGCACCCATTTTTGTTTTACACGTTAAATCAACAAATTGTGTTTCATTTATAACGTCACATAATTTTACAGTATGTGAAAATAATAAATGGGTGAATTTTCACTCTGAGAAAGGTATGAGTGTTAGAATGTATCATTATTATATGAAGTAATCATGCGCGGTACATTTTGTTCTGTAATCTACAGTATATATTCTTTTCGTAACAAAAGTAACCTTACAGATATTATTCTATATTTATTACCACACATACTGGTATAATATTTTCAGTTACTTTCCTTTTAAAGATAACACTGATCAATAAAATGTTAGTGGTAAAAATTAGAGTAAACTGCCTAATTTATACTAATGCATTTAAGTCATTTTAATTCAAAGTATGTATTAATTTTAAAAATGACAGAACTATTTTATCAGCAATAGTAGAGAATGTTGTTATTAACAGTGACTAATTTATTGCATCAAAAAAAAACATTTAAATGATGTGCATAATAAACATTTTATGAAAAAACTTGGTTTCATTGTATAAGACGTGTATTTAAATTTTTCTTAAAAACAAATACATTCCTATGTCCTACCCTCTAGTTTTTTCATCAGAATATGAAATAGTAATACTATATTTTAAATAATCAGTGGTACATATGGCTTAAAGGTTGGAACAATTATATAACTACATACGGAACATAAAAATGATAGTTTTACTAATAATAATTTTATTTCAGTGCATACGTTTACATGAAAGTTGTTAGAATTTTTACAGACACTTAACATCTAATATTACATTTCTTTCTGTTGTTTGTTTATCGTGTTCGCAGTTTACATAGAACTATAAACAGATCTATAATTTAACGATGACGTGCGAAATTAATTTATTTACAGTAAACAATATTGACAATTTTCCTATGTTACTAAATATTTTTGTTGAAAAGTGCGATCTTTCATGTCAGTTTTATTTAAGAAAATTTACTTTTATTAATAATAATAAAAATTTTAATCAATTCATGAATAATATGAATTTTTAATAATTCTATTTAGGGTCTTATTCTAGTACTAAATAAAACTAATCATAAGTGCAACAAAAAGAACAATTTTTTAAAAATAATTTTACTATTTTAAATAAGTAAGTATTCAGTAATAATTCTCAAGTTTAACTTTCGATAATATGTTTGCAACGTATTGTTTACAATTTATGGCAAAGCGTTTTATCTAATTTCGAAATGATAACTTTTAACCTCTCAGACCCCCGCAAGTTATACTGTAAATATATGTATTTTGAATCTCATAACGTGTTTAAAAAACACGTGCTGATAAATAGTGGTTCCCGTGTGTTAGTGTGCAAACTATAATGAGAGTACATTATACATATTGCAGTTCAGGGTTGAACACAGTTGAACACTTGTTGCTTGTTGGAGCTATTCTGTGGCGGCTTCGAATCGAGAACGTGACGACCGGCACGGCTCTATAATTGAAATTAACTTTAATTTACAGAACATATTTAGTATTTCTTTGAAGTTGTACAATGTCTACAGGAAATTTAGGTGAGCTATAATTATAATCATCGTGTAAAGTCGTGAGATATAAAGATTTAAATTCATAATAATATACGTATTAGCCTATTAGAACTCGTGGCAATTTCTTAATATTATCTATTTAGATATGTTTTTAATATTGTATGATGTAAAGTATATCATACAATATTTTTAAATATATTGTTACTATTATAAGCGCATGAACCAACATACTTTCAAAGCGAAAATGATATTCATAATAAATATTCCGTTTTGTCGATCGTAAATAATGTATAATGAAACAATTAATGATTTCGGCGCTACAGGTTCGATCCAATATTACTATGTAACTAGCAATTTTGTAATTTAAAATATTTTGCAATTTAGTACAATGCCTACCAGCATGGTGTCAACAAGTACTTTTTCCACTATTAAATTTGTAGAAATTGTTTAAATATAGCAAGTACTTTAAAGTTTTATTGTTATTACTCGATGTTGTTAAACATATATTACATTATACAATACTTTACGGATGCAAATTTCTCTTGATAATGGTCCATATCTGGATCGAAACGTTAAGAATAATTTAAATTGCAAAATTGCTAGACAGTAATATTGGATTGAACCTGTAACGCCAAAATCATTAATTGATTCATTAGATATTCATAATATTCTGTTTTATAAATTGCGAAAAAATAGTAAATAAAATTGTAAAGTATTTAAAAAAAACAACTTCTTTATTTAGGCTTGTAAGGAAATTTAAAAAATGTGTTTTATATATAGATTCATATAAGTTGTAAATACACATGCCAAAAATTTCATCGAAATTAGTTTACGAGTTACAAACGATTAAAAATAGGCTGAAAATTGTGAAAAACTTTATTTTTTACCAACTTTAATCTCTTATAACTCATAGACCAATTAATCGATTTTTATGAAATTTTCAGCATATATATAAAACTTATATGAACTTACAAAACTTATTTTTTAATTTTTCGTTATAGGCCCAAATAAAAAAGTTAGAAAAGCAACTTCTAGGATTTCTTTCATAATTCGTTCTAAACTCAATTCTGAAAAAATTTTCATTATATATCATCTTTTACAAGGATGACGAACCTATGGCACACGTGCCAGAGGTGGCTTACAAGTGATACCAAGTACTTATCATCTAATGTACAATAGCAAAAATCTTATTAATTGATATTGATTTTTATATGTTACTATTTTACATTTTATATTTCCATCAATTATAAGACTGACTATGTATATGTATAATTAATTTAGGTTACTTTGACCATTACATTTACAGTGCTGTTCAGTGTGTCAGATAAAACAGGCATTTTACCATTTGCCAAAAAACTGCACGAATTAGGTTTAACCTTAGTTGCATCAGGCGGTACAGCAAAGTTTTTGAAGGAAGCTAGCATTCCTGTAACAGATGTTTCTACCATTACTGGAGCACCTGAGATGCTCAATGGCAGAGTAAAAACCCTTCATCCTGCTGTGCATGCTGGTAAATTGCAAATAAAAAGTTCTCTTTGTGTTGCAACTTATTAATTATATAATATAATATGTTTTATTGTATTCTAGGTATATTAGCTAGACTTTCAAAGTCTGACCAAGAAGATCTTCAGAAGCAAAATTATAAGCTCATCAAACTAGTAGTATGCAATTTGTATCCATTTGTAAATACTGTTTCAAAAGCTGATGTTACAATTGAAGATGCAGTAGAAAATATTGATATTGGTGGAGTAACTTTATTAAGAGCTGCAGCTAAAAACCATGCTAGAGTAACTGTTATCTGCGATCCTAATGATTATGACAAAGTCAAGGAAGAAATGGAAACATCAGCTGACAGAGACACTTCTTTGGAAACTAGGTACATAGAGAATATTATAATAAAGTAAATGTTTTTTTATTCCCGAAAATAATTTTAATATTATATTTACTAATTTTAGACAAGTGTTAGCTCTCAAAGCATTTACCCACACAGCAGAATATGACAGTGCTATCTCAGACTATTTCCGTAAACAGTACAGTGCTGGTGTTTCTCAGCTAACATTACGATATGGGATGAATCCACACCAGAAACCAGCACAAATTTATACTACGTTGAACAAATTGCCTCTAAATGTAGAAAATGGTTCTCCAGGTTTCATTAATCTCTGCGATGCGTTAAATGGTTATCAATTGGTAAAGGAATTAAAAGCAGCTCTGAATTTACCAGCCGCAACCTCTTTTAAACATGTTAGTCCTGCTGGTGCAGCAGTTGGTGTTCCATTAGATCCCACACAAGCAAAATTATGTCAAGTGGATGATTTATTAAATCAACTAACACCCCTAGCAACTGCTTATGCACGTGCAAGAGGAGCAGATAGAATGTCTAGCTTTGGGGATTTCGTAGCATTATCCGATCCTTGTGATGAAGTTACAGCTAAGATTATATCTAGGTAATAAAAAATGTTATACTATTGTATTCGTTACACAAAGAAATTAAACTACATTTATAGTTACATGAATATACGTAACATTTTAGAGAGGTTTCTGATGGAATTATCGCACCTGGTTATTCAGACAGTGCATTACAAATCTTAAGGAAGAAAAAAAATGGTGCTTATTGCATTCTTCAGATTGATCCCAGCTATGTGCCATCTCCAATGGAACATAAAGTTTTGTTTGGTCTGACTATGGAGCAAAAGCGTAATGACATTGTTATTAATAAGGAAACGTTTGCTAATATAGTAACTAAAAATTTGACAGTTGTACCTGATTCTGCTATGAGAGATTTGATCATAGCTACTATTGCTGTAAAATATACACAAAGTAATTCAGTATGTTATGCTAAAGATGGGCAAGTAATAGGAATTGGTGCAGGACAACAATCAAGGATTCATTGTACACGGCTTGCTGGTGATAAAGCTGATAATTGGTATATTATTGAGACGCTCCTCGTTATTTTTATTATCCGAGTGTTTTATCGAATTTAATTACGAATTGAACAATTATACATCTTGTAGGTGGCTACGTCAGCATCCTAAAGTTACTGGCATGAAGTTTAAAAAGGGTGTAAAAAGAGCAGAAATTTCAAATGCTATTGACAATTATGTAAATGGATCTATTGGAAAGGATATGGATGAATCCGCTTGGGCAGCTATGTACGAAAAAGTACCAGAAAAGCTTTCTACGAACGATCGATTAGAATGGATCAAAAAGTTAGATAACGTTGCTTTGAGTAGTGATGCCTTCTTCCCATTTAGAGATAATGTGGACCGAGCAAGATTGGTACATCACTGTTTGTTGCATAATTTATTTATTTTTATATAAGCCAAAATTTAATAATTTTTATTTGCAGAGCGGTGTAAAATACATTGCTAGTCCATCGGGTTCTACAAACGATGAAGCCGTAACACAAGCTTGTGATGAACATAAAATTGCATTAGTACACACTAATTTAAGACTGTTCCACCACTGATACAAACAAATGTCAAAAACATGTTACTCAACAAACCATGTTCGCTGAGTCATTGATTAACAGGTCTGGTTACATAGTGCTGTGTATTTCATTACTTTTTTATAATGACTAATAATCGATTAAATAACATAATTTCTACGTTTCTATATTAAATATAATGTTTATACAATATTATATGTATATAATACAGTTTAAATAAATTTGTTCTAATGAAAATGACTCATTTGTTAAGTTTGATCATATAATTATTTACATACACAAATTATGCAATAATTGGTAGGCTCAGTAAGTCTGTGAGAATGAAAATACAAATAAAAACATAATTGTGCAAAATACCAATGTATAAAGAGATTTAAAAGAATTAACAGAGAGTACAGAAACTGCTACGGTTTAATGTTGATGCTCGAAAATTGAATTTACACTGCTTGAATTTTGAGCCTTTTAATTAAACATATTGAGTTCTTGACAACATATACAGGGTGTCCCGAATTTAAATGGCAAAACTTCAGGAGCGTGTAGGGGACCGAAAAACTAAGACAAAAAGTCTTTTAGAGATTTGCTCGTTTTTACTTCGTTTTGGAGAAAATCGCAAAAAAAGAAACAAAACAAATTTTCATTTTTGTACTTATTTATTTACATTTTATTTACGTTATCATTTATTTAATGTAGATATTGTTCAAAATGTTGCCCTCTTGCAGCAATGCAAGCATTACATCTAGCATTGACTTGATAAATTGCAGCTAAACATTGTTCTGGTGATATTTGGTGCATTGCATCTATGATTCGGTCTCTTAATTGCTCTCTTGAATTGATTGGCACCGAATAAACTTTCTCCTTTAAGTATATTAGTATATATATATACTAATAGACCCGGCATAGGTATAGTATGTGTATAGGAAAACCATGGATACTATATCCATGAGGAAAACCGAGAATTCAGTGTCCGAAAGATGATCGGACACCATGATGTTACAAGATAAGTCTTAAGATAATTTCAAAATGGCAGACCGGCGCCGACACAACGTTGGACCAGCACCAGGGTCTCCACCGAGTAAAAATATTTCGTACTAGAATATACAAGAAAAAGGTTCTAGATTTGAAAAAAAGTACTAGATTTTGAATTCTTTACGTTTCATTCTAATTAGGGGCACTGCATACTATACATATATGCCTATGTACCTTAATATTTCAGATAAACTCAATATAAAACTGATAAATTCTATTTGATTTTATTATCAGGAAAAAAGAGTTCGTGAAGTAGAGGCGGCAAAGGAGGAAGGACGAGGAAACAAGTCCCGAGGACGATTAAACGATATTTTATTAAAACTTTCGATAGGCTGTTCAATAGAAGACTGAGAGCACTCCGTACGCCGTTGCCTACGAAGCCTCGGCCGATCGTTTTTTTACAAACGCGAAATTCTTTTATTTAAAAAGAAGTTTGTCATTCACGGCAGTTAACTGTCACTCATGGATACACATACACTCTATCCTACATTTAAAAGAAATTTGTTTATCTACCTTTTCTGTTTTTTTTTTCATTTTCTCTTCTTAGTTTTTGTAAACATCTACTTTAAGATCAAATTAGTATTAGTACTATTTAATTGTAACGGACCGATTTCGCAATGCCCCGTTGCTCAAGAGTGAAATAATGTCAAGTGAAATAATGAGACGCGAAATCGGGTTGATCTGGAGTTTATCCACACGCATGTGCAGTGGAAATTCGTTCTTGAGAAACTGTGAGAAACGTCGCAATGCGTCTCTCCGTCTTTTTTCAAATACTCTATGGCACTCGGTTGGCTCAGTATTGACTGGTGTTGACCGTTTTTGGTTGTAGTGTCGAAGTGTGCCTGTTGAACGAGTATTTTGAGTAAAATAATCTTGTTATAAAAGGTAATACAAAATGTCAGAAATCTCGATGTCGGAATCGCCACATTTACAACAACTCGATCTGACAACATTGAATCTCCAACAACTTACGATTTTGAAACAGCGTTTGGATCAAGAGCTCGGAGTCTTTCAAGACTCGTTACAAACGTTAAAAATTGCTCAAAGTAAATTTCAAGAGTCGGGGTCGTGCCTTGATAAGATTAAACCCGCTCATAAAGGTAAGACTTTGTTAATTATAATATATTTCACGTTTTAGTATAATCATTTTTCAAGTTCCGGGTGTAATCATTAAGGTTATGACATGACATGTGAAGTTTATTCAACATAATAAGTTGTTTGAATGATTTTTTTTCGCAGGCAATGAAATTCTTGTACCCTTGACTGGATCAATGTATGTTACTGGGAAATTAGCAGACACAAATAATGTATTAGTTGACATCGGGACTGGATATTTTGCACAAAAAAGTGTTGTGGATGCAAAAGATTATTTCAATAGAAGAGTTGCTTACGTTACAGAACAAATGGAAAAAATACAACAATTGGGCCTTGATAAAAGTAAAGTTAGAGATGCAACAGCGGATGTCATAGAAATGAAACTACAAAGTCAAGGGCAGAAAGATGTTCCAGAGCATGCATAATATAATACACTTTTGATATTAAGGGTGCAAAATGTGACTTACTCAGCAGTCTATGTTAATGCAGATTGTCACCATTATTAAATTGTATCACTTTGTATTTTGTTATTAAACTTTAATAACTAGTTTTATGCTTTATCTAAGAGAAGTAATACATTTAGCTTTATAAATGTAAAACAATTTAGAACATTATCATCTGTTTCGCAAAGTATAAAAAAATATTAGTTATTTACACATTTGACGTAATAGTTAATTTTGTACAGTAAAATAAATTTTAAATAAGCTACAATGGAATTTTCAATAAAATTTTCATTTGTCAGAATTTCGCATCTATAAGAATCCTTTGTGCTCTATGCTGTTAGGTTTAACGTTTCCACTCTAGATGACGCTGCGAACTTTTTCATGGGTACCTACTTTCTAATGCAGGTCAAATAAATTAATGTTATTATTACAATTTGTTCTACGATGTCATTTATTTGTTACATTTTTTTATGTATATATTTCACTGTTCGTCAAAATGCTATGTCATTAAGGGTCGGTTGGGGCCACAGACAATTTAGAATAGACTTTAGCGACACATGCGGAGAAACTAAGAAGCTCCTGGACAAGGATAGAGAGATCCTAGTCTCTCCTTCAGGGCTATGACAGAGAGGGAGATCTGTCACTCGCAGGAAAGACAAAGACAGAAAGATGCCAAACAGCTTTGTTTTGTTCGATGAACTAAGATCAACTTCCTGAGGCGAAGAAGCAATATTTTTTCACGATTTTTGTGTAGAAATATTCGTTGTATCATTATACATGGCGCCATAGAGCCCTTTTTTGGAAAAAGTGTACAGAAAAAAATTTTTTCTATAAAAACGTACACTTTTATTTTTCATAAAGTTTCAAGAGCTAAAATGCAAAAAAGGGCTCTATGGCGCCATGCGTAATAATACAACGAATATTCCTACACAAAAATTGTGAGAAAATATTGCTTTTCCGCCTCAGGAAGTTGTCCTTAGTTCATCGTTATGAAACCAAACGATTTGTGTGCCAACATGGCTGCTTCACTATCGCGCTTTCCGCCGCAGCGCTGTCGTCGTGTGTTCTGCTATTCTTGTATCCACGGTCTAAACATGCTTGTTCTCATACTTCC
>CM052222.1:8849-36157 GCA_028454225.1 Lasioglossum leucozonium
TAAAAAGAAGTGAGATCCCAATCAAAACTTCAAAAAAGTAAAAAAATGACGCCAAGTACATGAATTGAATTGAGCCGTTAACACGGCATATAATTATGATCACAAAAAAACAGAAAAAAGTAATATATCACACAAAAATAGAAGAAAATGGTAACACAAAAAAAAGATCGCACAAAAGTAGAAGAAAATAATACATCAAAAAGAAAAAGATAGAAGATAATAAACAATGTAAAAAAATATATGAAATCGAAATGAGCTGCAAGTACATAAAGGTGCTTTCCAGCAATGTGCAAAGGCGACACTATGTAACACAATGTAAGATTCGGTGCTTTCTAACTACTCTTAAGGTGACACAGCTATGCACAGCTTAAATGCTTTGTTCAATAGTAGCATATTTTCATCGCAATATTCCAAAAATGCACTCAATACATTCCATTACTCATATCGCGGACATTTTAATAATGTGAAGATAAAATATAACATCTAGACATTTGCCTGAATAACTCGCTTACTTCTGAAGATAGAAGAAAATGCATCAGACCAAAGTTACTTGATTCCGAGGAGCTCGTAATCTGATGTCATTAATTTTTTTAAATAGCTGAATATTAAACTGAGAATAGTAAAGTGCGTAGCGAAAGGTGCGAGATGTGTGTATGGAGACTAGCAAAGAGCCCAGAGCTGAGTCGTGCAGCCCTATTTATACAATGTGAACTATCGGTTTTTGGAAGGAAGAAGGGGTAGGGACTTTCAAATCGAAAACGAACAGACAGCACCAACGTTCGTTAGGGCAACGACCTGGAAATTGGTGCTGCAAGGGAGACAAAGGATTTAGGTAACGGATTTGGCAAAAGGAAAACAGGAGACGATAGCTCACGCGATAATTACAACGAGGTGAACGCACCTTCGACGCAGCAAGGTTTACAAACTCGAGCGTTCACCTCGTCGACTGTTGTCGTTCGAGCAGCTGATTCGGCTACACAGTACACAAAAACTCCCGAAGTACGATCGTTTCTTATGTATCCCCGACGGCTCGTAACAGAAATGTAAATAGGCGATCTTTTCGGCGAGATGACTATTAAAGGATTCAATATTGATTTTGAACAACATTTAATGTGCAAAAGAATTTATAATAAGCCTAATAAGGTTATGATGAGAAAAATATGCTTGATGAATCAAATAATTGTGACAAGAGGAAAAGGAATAAAATTGTATAGAGACAATTATATTATAATACACGCAATTATATTATTCTGAAGATGATCTAAACTTAGATCGAAACGTTATATTTTGCAAAGAGACTTTCTTGTTAATTGATTTACAAATACGATCGATATATTTACACATTTTATTATGTAAGCACGTATAAAAAAAATGGGAATCTCCAAAAATTTGAAAAAATGCATATTTCGTATTGAAATTTTGGAGATAGTTCTATAAAAATTCAGTAATGAGATGTTGAAAAGATAGTTTTTAATTTTTTCAGAATTTTTTAAAATTGATTATCAATTATTTCGATATTTCTTTAGTTTTTGGTAGATGTATTATGTAATGTCGAATATTTTTATATTCAGAAAAATAATGTACAATCTTAACAATGGAATATAAAATATTTGATTTGTCTTATATTTCAATGTATGAGCATAACTCCGGCCTGGAATCATTTTGGCCCTTGATCGAATTGTTATATATATCGATAATAGAATATATTTATCATAAATAACATTGCAGTTTGAATTACATATCTTAATACACAGCCTCTAATACTCTTTCGCTGTCCAAGGCGTACACACTACATGGTTCGAGAAAGTTCTACCCGTTTACGCGGGACCGTGCGAGACGCTCTCATACAACGGATGCGCAATCACACACACCGCACGCCTGCGCCAAGCGCGCCTTCATACTCACACGAATCCCGCACCGGATGATTTTTTTTTAACTACTCCTTTTTGTTCTTTGTTCATCATATAATTATTTTAGCAAGTGTTTTAGAAAGTTTTATGCAATAGCATCATCAGTTACAAAAATTCTTCATTATGGCTCAGTTGCAACATTTTCCACAAAACTATTTTCAA
This sequence comes from Lasioglossum leucozonium, assembly GCA_028454225.1. Lineage (NCBI taxonomy): Eukaryota > Metazoa > Arthropoda > Insecta > Hymenoptera > Halictidae > Lasioglossum > Lasioglossum leucozonium. Next base: position 10,922 of record CM052222.1, read on the forward strand.
TTGTTGATTCCGCTAAATATGAAATGGTATGGAACTTCTTATTTTACTATTACCCTATGTTATGTTTTTTTTCATATATTATTAGAAAAACTCTTAATTTTCAAACATTAGATATTTTGGCGTTTCGTTATCTTCGCAATGGCAATTGATATACATATGTATGTATCATAAACCTACAAAGTTTGATGTCCTACGATTACGACCGATCTTATAGCTGTTGCAATGCTCAAGAAACGGCAATCTACCAACGAAGAAATAGAAAGCCATCCACCGTTTTTACTATATTTCACTCGCAGTTTAATAATACTAATAACACTTGAACAATATATGTTGCCCGATGAACAACCCGAGTCACGGAGAGACTACTGTAGTCTATAAGTAGAATATAAAGAAATCCATTTTTTTATGTTAAGCATATCTCTATTCCTACCCAGATAGCACTGAAACGTCTTAAAAACGTCTTTAAGACGACTGCCGTAAGACGTTCAGACGTATTAAAGACGTCCCCTGAAGGTCGTTCGTTAAAAAACGGTACGTCTTTAAGATGTCTCCTCAAGGTCTTTCAGACGTCTGAAGGACGTCTTTTAAAGGTCTAAAAGCCGTCTTTTAAACGTCTACAAGACGTCATTTGGGCGCCTTTAGGCGTCGTTTCGGCCGTCTTTTAGGCGTCGTTTCGGCCGTCTTTTAGGCGTCTTTCGGACGTCTTCTAGGCGTCTCATAGACATTCCTAAAAGTTAATTAATAGGGGAAATAAATTTAAAATTATTGTTTCTTTATTACTAATTTCTTTATTACTATTAAAATAAAACCTTAAAATTATAATAAAACATAATGAAAAAATCTAAAATTTCGAACTTGTCCTTTTGACACGGTCGACCGCCCTCTTCAGCCACATTTGTATTGCGGTGGCCACGTCCTTCTGGTTGCCTGGAATGTTCGCTTTTTCTGCGGAACCTTAAATAAAAAATTCTTTGTTTACTAATTTGTACATGAGTTTAATTATTTAGTATTAGAATAACAATAAAATAAGTGTGATAATTACATATAATGAGCTTCGCTGTCTTGTAATTTTGAAATCGTTTCTTTTGTTTCCTTCTAAGCCAGCTATAGGACAATGCTAAGTTGTCGCTGATAATTGTTGACATCGCTCTTCTTTTAAAATTAGCCACTTCTTCAACCTACAACAAAAAGTTGTTATTATATCACATTCTGTCAACTGAATGAAAATGAAAGATAAATGTCAGTTATTTTAAGTGTAAGGTCAAATGCACTAAGTGTTAATCTAACCAATAATTTTGGGATTTTAATTATTTTACAAAATCTGAATTTTATGTTAAAACTCTTAAAAAATTATGTTTGTTTATCTAAACTGGTAAAATTAAAGGTAGCAAAAAATGCTGTCCAGGCCTAAGGCATTTTACTTTATATGTTTCACCAATTTTGACCGCTGTAACAGTGACGGTCAATAACACCGGTCGCCTCGCAGCCAATTTGGTTCTCCTCAAATTTAACGGCGGTCCAAGTCGGTGGATCAATAATCCTTAACAAAATGTTCAAAAATGAAGAAAAGTTATAGCAATCTATGGAGCAAACATAGTGGAAAGACATCAGCAAAACCACTAACGGTAACAAATAACACCAATGAAAGTACTTACTTTTCTAAATATATGAAATAACTCGTGCAGCACAACACGGTTGTAACTTGCCCACGCGATGTTGCACTAACGATAATTATTACAAAAAAGTAGATTATGATGGGATAGGCTCTCGCCAACGACACAGAACAGACTGTCGTTTCGGTCGTGTCTCTCGTTCGATCGTCTTTTCGGCGATCGTCTTTTCGGCGATCGTCATTTTTTACTCACGCGATCGCTGTCCTTGTTCCCACATAAATGACAACGATATGACTCTCGTAGAAACGAGCTCAGATGAACATCGTTGCGCAACATTATTGCTACCCCTTCTTTGCATGTATACACATTGTACTACGCCTTGAGACCAAGGGACTTGTGTCAAATCATTCATTTATAGAACACGGAAATACCTAAAAGTTCCTTCATGTTCATATATTGTAATAAATGAAATTGCGAAATTTATTTTTTATCATTCCAAGTAATAGCAAAACTTAGAAAAAGTAGTTTAGTCATTGTACAATAAAGTAGTCCTTTTCATATAACATCTCCAAAAAATTCAAGTCATTAATTAGCCTCAAAAAAGACGTCTTTAAGACGTCTCTTTGCAGACGTCTTTAACACGTCTTTAACACGTCTCCAGAAAGCCGTTCAAACGACGTCTTTGTGAAGTCGCATGCTATCTGGGTATAGACTATACCAATGGTTAATGATATGATAATTATTTCGGCTTTGCAGGTTTATTAGTTATGTACAAAACGGTACGAAAGGGCGATGCCAGCCTACAGTACACAATCCTACCGCAAACAGACCAATTCTCATCGTCTGGTTTCCCTCAAACCTCCTCAAAATCGAGGCCGAGGATTATCAAGTACACCATGGGCACGTTGATGATCCTAATCATTCTTTCGTGCGTGGCGACGCCGTTCCTGATGAATCAAGATGATCAGAGCCTTTTTGCCAGCAGTATACTTGCCATGGGTCGTGTCGGACACAATACAATATCCAAAAACTCGTCGAGGAGTCAAGGAGAGAACACTAGCGTGAACAGAAGTAGAAGCAGATTAATGGAGACAATGTCGCTGTCGACGGAATCTCCTAAGAAGCAAGATGTCGAGGGTGGAATGACTTCGCCGTTGAAGGTGCTGAAAACAGAAGCAGAAACTGAGAATTTCACGACTACGGGTATGAATCATTTCACTTTTTTAAAGACTATTTCCTCAACATTCGTATTTTACAAATGGTTAGTTTTTTATTGAGCGAACATTATTTTGGTTTATTATTTTTTTAATTAATCTAGATTATTTTCATGAAAATCAACGTTGTCATTAGTTTAAGCATGCTCAGTTGAACAGATTTTTGTAGTATTACACGTACTGTAAGTACATGCATATAGTACTTTGGAAATGTTTCTGAAGGAATGTGGAAGGACTCGAATATAAAATTTTTACTTTGAGAATTTACCCGTTTAAAAGTATGTATACTTCGAAGGAGGCCGTTCATTCACTGTAATCATTGTTTGGAACGTGTAATTATATTGTTTCGTGAATTAAGCTAAATAGAAATGCGTATCTTGTTTTAAACAACAAAAAAATCTAACCCCAACCAGACCCGATTAGTCTTGCAACCTAATGGCGTGGTCTCACGAATCAAGTTTAATTCACCGATTATAGTTGATCAACAAAAGTCGAATGGAATCTGTAGTGAGAACATTTGTTTCAATAGAGGTGATCAACTTTTTAGTGGATCAAGAAGAATTTGGACCCAGGCAAACTTTATCGTTCAAGTGATGAGACATCCGCCGCTTGTTTTCAATTTGAAATGTGTTTTGTTTTTAGTTTTTCGACGTCATTTTAACCGAAACTGTTGATCGGTTTGGAACGATTGACATGTGAGAACAAAACTGATTCAAGTCATATTTGTAATAGTTTATAATCCATGGCTATTGCCAAGGCATCCAATGTATGTTATAACAAGATACATACGAGAAGTACCTCGCTGACTGTAAACCGAACAACACGTAAATGTAACAAATGACTTTTATAAAGGCCCTACAGAAATCATAAGTGGGACCTGAGCTGGTACGCGTAAAGTGTTAAAGTCTTATAAACGTGTGAAAGTGAATTTTGCGTGAGTTGAGTCGGTTAACATATAATTTGAATTGGCAGAAGTTCAGTATGGCGGTCAGGAGGGGGGTGGGGAAGGGTAGTACGAATCCGAAAGAATTTTTTTACGGAAATGAAGGGATTTCCGAGATATTCGCGAAAAACTAGTATTGCCACTGCATGAGGATTTAACGTACATGTGCACGTCCCTGACAGTGCATGCGACGGCATGATGTGACCGGTTACATACCGTTTCTGCACACACTTCTGGCGACTGGTTCAAATCTTCATAAAGAGCACACTTTCAGCGGCTGGTTCAAAAGGAGGGAAGTTATCATCACTATCATCACTAATCGTCATCACTAACGCGTTTACGCACACCTCCACTCCCATCTCCCAACTCCATACTCCCAACTTCACACCTGTTCGCGTTTGTCAATCATCACTAGAAGTCGTAGGATAAACATTTTTTATATCCAGCAATAATTGTTCGAATTGATCGAGTCCTTTTATTCGTACAATTCTGTGCCACATATAGGCACACATATGGTCTGCTAGATGTTCCTTCCTATAGCCTGCATTTGTCACGTTGTACTTCAAATGTTTCCATGATCCTTCGAGTTTTTGCGTATTTGCCCCCCTCTCTTCATTAACAAATCGGCCGCTACCCATTTGACTGTGGTTGACAGTCTTGTGCTTATAATTCATTCACTGGGTATTTTGTCCAAATCGTTGTAAGGTTTCCAGCAGTCTGTCCATATTTCCGTACCCGGTGCCACATGCTTCATAATTAAATTGTTTAAAGTGTTCGTGTCTCGTTTATTATCTAGGCTGATTTCGAGTCTGTACCCAGTACCACCTTTTTCTACTATGGACCTCAGGACCTCACAGATTGACATTATGACCACTTTTCCACTAAATTTGGTCTGGGTTAAGGGTGGGTTAGATCAGGGAGAAGAGAAGAGGTATTCCAAAATTTAAAGATAATCAATAGTTGGGCTGGGTTAGATCAGGGAACACATGGATACTATTATTCAGTGGCAGTCAAGAGATGGTCTGGGTTAGCGGTAAAAAGAAATCCTAGCAATTAGAGGGGGGCTTTTTCCAATATAGGGGGTTCGCTTTTAGTTTTCGAGATATTCGTAAAAAAACAATTACTAGTATTACTATTATACCCTTGTGAACATTTGAACCAGCCGCCGGAGATGTACGCAGAAACGGAGCGTAACCAGTGCGCATATACGTTAGATCCCCATGCAGTGACAGTACTAGTTTTTTGCGAATATCTCGGTAATCCTTCATTTCCGTAAAAAAATTCTTTCGGATTCGTACTGCCCTGCTCCCCCACCACCACCCCCATCCCAATCACCCCGGTTGTTGTCAGCATATTGAACCGCCGCCGATGGACTATATTCGAACTTACGGTATTCGGGTATAGAACTGTATTTTTGAAAGTGAGTTTGTGAGGTACTCACTGCATTGTAGAAAGTGTGGGCATTAAAAAAAAATATGATCGTGTCGGGAAAAAGGAATCCCCAAAACTTCAAGCTCACTGAGCTTAAAGCTATCCTGCAGCAGAAAGGGTTGAATACTTATGGCAATAAAGCAGAATTGATCGTGAGATTGCAAGAAGCTAATCCGGATTGGATTGAAGAATTGGACAATTTGGCCATTAGGGATGACACGATAAATGGTACGATCGAAGCGAATACAGCTGTTGAATCGCACGAAATGACTGCGGTTAATCGGAACGATAAGACTGTAACGGTTCCGGTTCGTCGGTCGGTCGGTTCTCGCGGCAGTGTCTCCTCGTGCCAGAATTTGTTCGTCGGACCAGGGTCGATCGGCGGCGAGGAGATCGGACAGTGTGGGATCGGCGGTGATTCTAGGTTAGAAATGAACGGCACGTGCATGTGCTTTTACGGCGGGCTCGCTGCTCGTGGACGCGGGTGATTCGCGGGTGATTCGCGGGTGAGTCGTGCGCGGGATTACGCGGGTGATTTTCGTCGCGGTCGCGGTTGTGCTCGCGGTCGCGTTCGCGGTAAGACGATTTCGCGACGCGGGTGTCATGACGGACTTGGTGCGCGACGGAGTCACGGCAGCTTGTCGATCGGGGCCGAGGCCCCGATCCCTCTGTCACGGGTCGGAATTTTCGGTATCCGCGGAGCCGATGGCGCATCGACTACGGATCCTCCCGTGACGGTTCTACGGCGTCGAGGAGAGCTCGTCACCCTCCACGGCGTTCGTACTCCGGATGCAACCGGGTGTCTCAATGGCACACTGAGATCGGGGTTTCAAGATGCGACCTGGAGGATGCTGGCGCGGCCAACCTACGGAGACCAAACGTGAGGCGTTTCGGGCAAACGGGGAAATACTTACACGAGATGGCTCGTTCCCTGACGTACCCCGAGATGCGACCCGGATGAGAGGCTGGAGACAAGAGAGAGTTCGGTCTCGGCCGCGGCGCCTTATATAGCCCGCGGTTGGTGGTGCGAGGTGGTAGCGCGAGGTGGTATTACACGGAAGTTCCGGCGCCGGTGTGCATCCGTTTTGCCACATGTTGGCATCCGGTTTCCGCCAAATGTGTTCGGTGACACGGGGGTCGGTGCGGCGTGATCGGTTCGGCTCGCGGGTTCCTAGACACGGTAGGCGGTGCGGTACGGTCGGCTCGGTACGCTAGTTCGGCATCTCTCGGTCGCGTTGTTCGGTGTCGTTCGGACCCGAGCTTGTTAGTAACAGACCCGGCAGTGTACAGGTCTGTTACAACACAAATGAAAATTTGCAGCGCGAAGTTGAATTGATGAGAAGAGAGCGGCAGATAATGGAAACGAAGTTACGAGTAGCCGTGCGAGAAATCGAAGTTCTTCGCAGTTCATCTGAAGTGGGCACTAATTCATCTCGAGCACAACCTAACATTAGTGTAAAAGCAGTCTGCGAACTATTTACTGAATGATTTCAATGGGACTGAAGGTTCGTTTTGAAATTGGGAGGGACAAGTAAATTTGTTAATTTCAACGTATCAGTTGAACGAAGATGTATCGAAAATCTTAATTGGAGCACGTTTGAAAGGGAAAGCATTTACTTGGTTCCATTCTCGCCCAGAACATATTCAAATGAGTGTGACTGAAATTTTATCCGAAATGCGCAAGATGTTCGGCCATCGTCAGAGCAAACTAAAATTAAGGAAACAGTTTGAAGAGAGAATGTGGCAGCGGGATGAAAAGTTTAGTACATCTTTTCATCAAAAGATCATTCTTGGAAATCTTGTTCCGATTGACGAAGAAGAAATGTTGGAATACATTATAGATGGTATTCCTAATGTTCAGCAACGAAATCAAGCGAGGCTATAACAATTTCAAACCGCAGCTGCGTTATTGAATGCATTTTCGAAGATTGTTCAAATCGTGGGGTCATGCCTACGAACAAGGGGTACGAGCGGAGATTTCAACCTCAAGCGAAGACGTCGGTATTATCAGATGCAGCACAAGTGAAGATAAGGTGCTACAATTGCAGCAAGTATGGGCATATTTCAAAGGACTGTAAAATGCCTAGACGAGAAGAAGGTACCTGCTTCAAGTGTGGCGAGCAAGGTCATGTGTTTGGAGAATGTAGTAATAAAGAAAGATTAACGCAGGTCAGTCCTATAAATGATGAATTGTCCATTGTAGATGACTTTAAAGAAATTGTTACCTTTGGAATAAATGATGAGGGTATAAAAATTAAGTTACAATTAGATACACTTTTTGGTACAGGAAGTCCGATTAGTTTTATAAAAGAAAAGTTTATAACGGATTGTTTAATTGAAAGGAAAAATGTTAATTATAATTTTTGTGGAATTAAAGGTAGCAAATTAGATATTATTGAAACAACTGTAGTTAGTATTCATTACAAATCGTTCAATCACAATGGAATACGCATATATGATGTTCGAGACAATACTATGACCAGTTCCGTTTTGTTTGGTAGAGATATTCTAAAGATATTGAAACTCACGTTAGGATAACCGTCAATAGATATGACGCCGAATATTGATAATGACATTTTGAATATTGATACTTTTGATCCAGCCATTAATTTAACAGAATCATTGGTGATAAATCCTGAAATATCGAAATTCAAAACTGTTGAAGTTCGGAACGAGAATCAGTGGGAAACTCACTTTTATTAATGCTCCTTTAGATAAATGTTTCAACACACGTTTAATCAACACTGAACAATAAATAAACGAACAAACACTGTACAAACAAAACGCAATGAACAAAATGAGTACTGTACAGAAGAAAGCGGTTTAACGAGATAGCGGTTGGCGTGTAAGAAGCGGTGTTTACGTTATAGCATGATCGAAGACGACTGACGTCGATCAGCTGGCGCGTTCGTCCAAATTCGCTATCGAAGGAGCGAAGAAGTGGGGGGGGGGCGCGGATGACGTGACGTCACCCGCGTGGCTCGGTGACGTACCCGTAACGGCTCCGCCGATTGTCGATCGGCCGGAACAAAAACGTTGTTTGAAATAGAATATGTACAAGCAAAGCGACCGAGACAATAAATGGTTAAAAAAGAATTAAAGCTACAAATTAAAGAAATACAACCATTTCATTTTTCGCCAAGACGACTTTCGTATGTAAAAACAGGATGAAGTGAGAAAAATTCTAGATATATAGATTGTTGGAAAAGGGCATTATTCGTGTCAGTGATTCAGAATACGCTTCACTAATCGTACTTGTGCGTAAAAAGAATGGAGAATATCGTATGTGCGTTGATTATAGAGTTTTGAATAAATATATTGCGCGAGATAATTATTCAATTCCTATTATTGAAGACCAATTGAATGTTCTAAAAAATAGAAATGTTTTACTATTTTGGATCTTAAAGATGGTTTCTTTCATATAGATATGTCAGCAGAGTCAGTAAAATATACCTCGTTTATAACTCCATTTGGACAATTTGAATATTTGAAGATGCCGTTTCATCTCCGATAAGATTTCAGCGATATGTGAATGAAATTTTGGATGAATAAATACGTACAGGCGATGTAGTGGTACAGATTCATTGGAGCATCATTTTAAAGTGTTGAAACGTGTATTTCAATTCATTGTGAGCAACAAACTCTGTTTAAGAATTCATAAATGCAAATATTTGTTAACAAAAGTTAAGTGGTATCAGTCCTACGGAATCTGGCATCGAGGCTGTGGCACAATTTCCAACACCTCAAAGTTTACGAAGTGTGCACAGTTTCCTTGGTTTATGTTCTTATTTTAGAAAGTTCATTGAAGGGTTTTCAATAATCGCAAAACCGTTATATAATTTGCTTAAAAAAAATGCTGAATTTCGGTTTACCGAGATTGAACTGCACGCGTTTGAACAATTAAAACCTAAATTAACATCTGCACCCATATTGGCAATATACATATGATCCTCGCGATACAACAGAATTGCATTGTGATGCTAGTGCTTTAGGATTCGGTTATTTTTCCAAACGTACCACGGAAGTAGAGAGTAAATATGATTCATTTGAGTTAGAAACGTTGGCTATAGTATTTCTTCTTTATAGAATTTCTTTTAAAATTGTAACTGATTGTAATGCGTTGAAGTTAACTCTTCAAAAGAAAGATATTAACCCTCGTATTGCGCGATGGGCGCTTCAGTTGCAAAGTTTTGATTATTCAATAGAACATAGACCTGGTGAACGAATGAAACATGTTGATGCTCTTAGTCGATCTGGTGGAATTCTGGTTGTTGAAGACAATTCATTTGAACATAATTTAGCAATCTGTCAGTCTCAAGATAAAATTATTAAAGAATTAATGAAAAAGCTGGAGAAAACAGAACATCAGCGTATGAAATGCGCAATCGTTTAATTTATCAGAGAAAGAGTGGTGAATTGTTATTTTATGTACCAGAAGAAATAGAAAAAAGTATTTTATTTAAATATCACGATCAAATGGGTCATTTAGGTGCTGAAAAAACGACAAATACAATGTTGAAAAGTTACTGGTTCCCAAACGTAAGAAAAAAGTAGATTTACATATTGAGAATTGTCTTAAATGTTTATCTTATTCACCATCCTTGGATAAAGTGGAAGGCAGGAATTGCATGCTATTCTAAAAGGAGAAGTTCCTTTCTTTACTTTTACTATGTTGATCATTTTGGTCCAGTTGATAAAAGGTGTTTGTTGAAGAAGTATATTTTTGTGATTGTAGATGCGTTTACTAAATATGTTCGTTCGTATGCCACCAAAACTACGTCGAGTAACGAAGCTATATTTTGTTTGCGTGATTATTTTATTCACGTAATATTTAGATAAAAATGTACATAGTAATAACAGAGAGTTAATAAAATTGAGAACTAAAACATCCGATAAAATAATTACATGTCAAAATTATAATGTAAAATATTTCAATTGTAGAAGGATGGGGTTCGCAAAGATGGGATTTGACAAAGGTATATCTGGGAACACAGCATATATGTATATATTTTTTAAAGGTTAGGTTTTACAAGTATTCTCGAGAGAAAGAGGGTAATTGCCGAACATCGACAGCACGTCCTACCACCGAGAAGGCTCAATCATAATTGACTCGCAGGGCACACAGTCTCCCACCTCCCTGCGCGAAAAACCTCGCGCTGATCGGCAAACCTCGATGGTTCAAAACAATGAGCCGATAGGGAGCACAGTCCCCCACCTGGCTGCGCGGCAAACCTCGCGCCGATCGGCAAACCTCGATCGTGCCCTTTTTTTGGCTGAGTTTACTGGCATTGTGCCTTTTGGTCGTTGCGGCCTTTCCCGCCGACCGGCAAACCTCGGTCACGACCATACAGTTGTGGCTATTCTTATTCATATGTTTATAACGGTACGCAGGGCCCAACATATGTATTTCAATACAGTGAGACACACCGTATCACCGAACACAATATAACACAGAACGCAATGGAATACAGAACACCATATAATATACAATATAATACAATACAGAATACAATACAATATAATAGAGTACAATATAGAATAGAACCCAACAGAAACTGACATATACATCTAACGAACTTTACTATTCAAAACAACGTCACTGCCGCCGCGACCCGGTCAAGGCGGGAACAACAAGTATTTTGTTATTTTACAAAAGGATAGCTTCTAAGGAAAATACAAAGGATAGTTCTCGAGGAATAATTATTTTAAGGAATAGAGTGAAACTTGCCAAAAGGAGGTTGGCAACGAGACATAAAAATGATTCTAATTCTACATGATTTCACCATCGGGCGTCTAGTTTATTTCAACCGTACTCTCCCTCTTGGAATCGGCGACGACTCGGAGTCACCAGGACTCCTCTGTCTGTTCGGCGGCCGGCCTTCATGGCTGTCCTCTCTGAGACGTGCAGAGGAACCAGGTGATCCTACTTTCAGGCGGCCAGGAAGCTACCCTGTACTCTCCTCTTGGCGGGCGGTCGGCCTTCGTGGCCGTCCTCTCCCACGAATTCATAAAGGCGTCCAGGTGCAACCCCTGTCCTCTCCTGAGCTGCTGGGCATCCGATAGCATAGCTTCGTACTCTTCCAAAACCTTATTAAACCTTAAAGTGACCGCTCTGCGATATTCTTCCGATTTTATACTACTTCGTTGCTAATCTTCTCAACAACGCGTTACTAGGCTTCAAGAAGGTTCTCGACCATGCGACCTTCTCGAACTTTTGGCCACGGCGCGATTCTTCTATTGACCAGGATAGTGCCGAGGCGCCCTGGCGCCCCTGACGTAAACTCATTCGTTACATAATAATAATCGAAAAAAACCTTGGAAATATGAAATGGGTGACTATGTAATGCTACGAAATTTCGATAATACACCTGGTGTTTCTAGACAATTAATTCTGAAGTTTAAAGACCCTTACGTTATTATAAAGGAACTTCGTAAGGATAGATATGTTGTAGGTGATATAAATGGTTTCCAGCAAACGCAAAAAAGGTATCAAGGTGTTTGGGAACGAAAAATATGCGGTTGTGAAAAATGTCAAACTTGGGAGGAGATAACTCCGTACGTTAAGCGTAGTACATACTATGATAATAATAATTATGTTATAATCGTTGTTTAAAATATTATATTTGTAATTGTAACGTAAGATCGAGAACGATCTTTTATCAGGCTGGTCGAACTGTAATAGTTTGTAATCAATGGCTGTTGCCAAGGCATCCAATGTATGTTATAACAAGATACATACGAGGAGTACCTCGCTGACTGTAAACCAAACAACACGTGAATGTAATAAATGACTTTTATAAAAGCCCTACATATTCAACTTTTGTTGATCAACTATAATTGGTCAATTAAACTTGATTCGTAAAAATGCGCCAAAAACTTAAACAAAACATAATCTAACGGGACCTTACCTCTGTCTTCTCCCTATTGAGTATTGGTAATACATATCCCAATATCCGACCCCGGGATACACTAATCGGTGGAGTGATTGTGATCGTGATAAATTATAAAATTCTTCGTTCGACTTTGGACTGTCATATCGTTCTCCTATAATCAGAATATATTCTTGTTCCCAGTGCAATATGTTTTGTTTCTTGATTATATGTATTAGTATATCGTTATCTCTCCTATTATCGAGATATATTTGTAAGCGAAGTTCTTTAGTTTCCATATTCAGTAGAGTAGACCTTAGAAGGAAAACTAGATTTCTGCGTGTTCAAATGAATTGCTGCAAGTTAGTCGGAATCAGTACTTTATTTTTCTAGAGAGAACCGTTCACAAAAGAGTCTCAGGAGCTGCTCCCTTCTGAATTTTCCACGATCGTTAAGGAAACCTCCGTAGGGCGTGTCCTTGACGGAAAAATGTACTAATTAGACAGCGTCAATGACAATTGCTGTCCAATCAGGTTCCTCTCTTGGGCCTGATTACTCCTACCATTCCTTGCGCTCGACTTTTCAAGTCGTTTACATCTCTGAGCGGTGTATCGTAAAGTCCAGGGGTAACATATCTGGTGATCTTGGTGGCCACTTGACAGATCCGTATGTTCCAATCCATCAGCCTTGAAACATATCGTTCAGATAATTCCTTACAATTCTGCTGTTATGTGGTGGGGCTCCGTTTTGTTGGAAATACATATCTTGCCTAATAGACAGTGGCAGTTCTTCCCAATAGTTTTTAAATTGCGTATTTTAAAAACTCTATATATCTTTCACCAATTCAATATTCCACTATAAAAACAAGGTTCTAATAACAGATTGTTAATTATGCCGTACTATAAATTTATGCGAAATTGCACTTGGAAATTTGTTTCCCTTCTCAATGTTGGATTTTCAGTGCACCATACGTGGGCATTATGAGTGTTGGTCATCATATTATTATCGAAGTTTGATTCGTTTGTCCAAACAATCTTTTTAAAAAAGTTACAATTGTTCTTCATAAGTAAGCAATCGCAAAATCCAGTACGCCGCGGTAAATCACTTTCTTGTAGCCCTTGTACTTTATGGTATTTAAAGGGTTTGTAATTATGTAATTTTAAGATATCATGAGTTGAGCTAACTGAAATACCACACACGGAAGCTACTTTTCGCACCGAAGTTGTTGGATTTTCTTAAAAATGTAAAAGGACTTCTAATTTTTTATCGTCAGAAAGAAGACATTTTCGATTATGGCACTTATTTTGCACAGATCCTGTTTCCGTCAAACGCTTTGCAAGTAAAACAAACTGATTTTCATTTTGGCTACACTTTGTCCAGATATTCTTCTAGGTGTTTCAATTTACTTATCTTTTATTTCCACTGCACTGGTGATAAATGCGTACCACATCCGACTTCTTGTAAATCGAATAATAATACATTACTATGAGATATTACTAACCGGTTTCGGAAGTAATACTGAAATTGTCTTATCATAGAAGAAACTATTATAGAAGTACACACTCTGGTAGTAAATGACAACATCATCCGATTCGTATGAGTAAGGAATACTTGTAAACACATTGGTATGAAATATTCAAAATGTTTCTGACCTTGCATGACCTTGATGGTTACTGTGCATTATACGAACGAATTCGTCTAGACACACGCTTCCATGTAATACAAAAATATATACAGCATTCCATTTAAAAAATAGAAGCTCATTTTCATATCTAACAACATAGTATAAACACAAAAATATTACATACGCCATTGTGTTGCGCATAAAAAACAGTACTACTTCTTCCTCTTTCATTTTTTTTCTAATATTTACTATTTACGAGAAAAACGCTAACTAGTGATAGCGCGAACACCCTGTATATCGTTGAAATTGTCATTCCACGCTCTATAACTACATGTGAATGAAATAAAAGGTTATTGTAAAGTATACTCCTAGTCGATCCTACTAGTACGATCGTTCGAGTTACTCGTAAACTTGCACGTGGTGTGCCGACTAACTATAGATGACTATATTCGAAGGCCCACTCCCTCAATGCGAAGAACAAATTGCAAGATTCGGACAATAATACTGTATTTACTAAACAATGTCTATGAGAAACTCGACTGTCGGTACAATATGTCTAAATGAGATTGAAGTTTCTAGTTCGACAGTCGGAAAGGATCTGCCCTGGAGCAGCAGGACTAGGATGAGGGAAAGATGATTTTTCCCTCTCCTTAACAAATTTCAACGGGTGGGGGTGTCGTTGGAAAAAGGAGAGAATACAATGCTAAGTTTTCGAAGAACTGGCCCATGGGTGAGCCCCGGAATATAACTAACGGGAACTTATTCAGTTTGTATACGTCGATTTTGATGAAACTTATGTGAGATATAGTTCTTCGAAAAATATTTGACACGTATTTTTTTTATCGGCAACCATCCACTCTGAGGGGGTGAAAACAGCCCTCGAAGTCAGGGGTCAAAACCACATTTTTTTAGATATCTGGAAAACTAGAAGTCGAAAAAATTTGATTCTTTTTTTAAATGTGAATTTTTTAATGGGAAATGTAGTCGCGCAAGAATTTTTTAACAAACTTTTTTTGTTTAAACAATATATTAAAAATTTGATTTTTTTTGTAGTTTTTCTTATTTATTGTTACTTCATTTTAATGTAAACTCGGGTGCGTGATCTTTAATCCAAAATAGGAGATACGCGCGTATTTCAGGATTTTTTTTTTTACCATTTACCAATAATTATTTTTTCGACTTCTAGTTTTCCAGATATCTAAAAAAATGTGGTTTTGACCCCTGACTTCGAGGGCTGTTTTCACCCCCTCAGAGTGGATGGTTGCCGATAAAAAAAATACGTGTCAAATATTTTTCAAAGAACTATATCTCACATAAGTTTCATCAAAATCGGCGTGTACCAACTGAATATGTTCACTTTGAATTTCGGTGCCGCATAGTGGTCTGGATCGAAGAATTTGGTGACTATTTGTTATAACTTTTGAACCGTTAGAGATATTCTAACGGTATAAATAGTAATTTTTAACTAGAGATAATTAAATATTTTTTGCATTTGTTAAACAATAATTTTTACTAACTTTTTATTGATATTTTTTATTAAAAAATTAATTGTTCCAATATAGTTTTCAACCTATTTTCACTTTCGATGAACAATCATTTTTAGTATCCGTGTTAATGTTTAATACATAAAAGAATGATTTCCTGTGTAAAAGAAAAGAAATATTTGAAGTAAATATTGCGAATAAAAAAGTACTAATATTATATTCAGTCAATATTACTACAAATAAAAAAGTAATCAAAAATATTAGCATACCATAATTTGTCTTTCGTGAAGACATATAATGATCAATGACTGATTAATTAATTAATAATTCTGCTGCTTAGCTTTTCTTTTACATGTGGTTAATATCTTAATTGTAACATGCACGGGCCATATGTTAACAATAATCTTGAAAATACATCCTTATTCATGCAAGATCTTGACATTTCTCTTGTACATTTTGTTCTAAATTCTTTAAAATTTTTGTGCCTGGTTTCCTGGGCTTCCTCAGAGAGCTGACCGATGGGAAGCAATGCATGTCTCACAATTTCTTGGCCATGCACTAGTATTTTATGTACTGGCATATAATACCGGCCATAGCAAGTAACAAAATATTTCGCTGTATTTTGTGTATACTTCCTAAATTTTTCATTCTCTATTTCGAAGGGGAGGAAATCACTTGCAATATGATGTTTCACAAGGTTTCAACGATAGATATGTATAAACGCAGCGAGAACATTTAGAAACTCTCATCGTTCATTTCGTTATATTTTTATAAATAAAATTAATTTTTTAAAAAATTATAAATAAAATATTTATTTCATATAATGTTATTGCAAAAACGTACACATTTGGAAGACATTTGATCAGCCATACGAGCCCGTTTTACGCAAGTGAGACTCGTTGCGCAGTAACATTGACAGCTTTGAACTTCCAAAGATAACTTCCAAAGTGGAACGCGGGGGACAAGATTCTTGCAGAATTATATAGGGGAAAGTATGCTGAAAATGGTCCAATTTGTTAAAAACTTGAACTTCTTGGAACTTTTTAGATATTCCTTGTCAAATGTAAAAAATTCTTCAAATTTTTCTACTTCGTTGAATATTAATTTTTAACATATGGTACACAATAACTTTTAGCGTCTATGTTAATTTTATAACACAAAAGAGTTAACAGAGTCGAAATGAGGGTAACTGCTCCTCCCGGTGACGAACTGCACAGCTGATCTCAGGTATACGGCAGTACCGAACGGTAAAGGACGTACGGCCAGGTCAACGAACTGTACAGCTGTTCCGGACCTCCACTTTCATTGTTCAAATGATAAATAAATCGTATGTTTCCTTCACACAGATGCCATGCAATTTTTCCACACTCGCGATCACTGTTCACATTTGTCAACAAATAGCTATGCTCTAATAATAATTCCAATATCACTTGTATTGCAGCACGAATCACAATAAACAGGTAATGCGATCAGTTGACTGCGGATTCCTCCTTTGGGTCGCCAGCGAGGTGAAAATTTATTAATCCTGTTCATCAATTTGATAAACATTTTCACCTCGCTGGCGAACAATGAAAGTGGAGGTCCGGAACAGCTGTACAGTTCGTTGACCTGGCCGTACATTTATTTTTAACTTCCAAGTGTGAAAGTAGTCCTGTATTTTGTGAAAGATGTCTTGTAATTTCGTTTTTATTCGAGAAGGTCTATTGTCGCTAATGTATACTAGTAAGTCGTCCGCGTAGGCTATGGCTCCTTTGTGGTTGTCCTCGTTTAGGTCGTACCTTAATAGTAGATCGCTCAGGTATAAGCTGAACAGGATGGGGGAATTTACGGTAGCCTGTTGTAAACCAATTTTAACATTGAATAATCTAGGTGATGAATTCTGTCCTTTGGAAAACTTGAAAGTTTTGTTGTGGGTCATGCTCCACAGCATTTTTATTAGGTGGGGTGGGAAGTTCTTTTTAATCAGTTTAAAGAACAGTCCTTCGAGCCAAACAGTATCGAACGCTTTCTCTAAATCGATGAATACTGCACCCACGCAGTTTCCTGCGTTTCGGGCCCAGTAGATGTCTGCAGTAAATTTTTATATTGCATGAATTGTTGAATGCTTGCGTCTGAATCCGAATTGGGTTTCAGAAATTAGATTGTTAGTATAGCAGATGTGTTCTATTACATTGTTGATGGTGATTTCGAAGATTTTACTTATGTTAGGTAATAAACTGATAGGTCTGTAATTTGCTGGGTCGTTGCTGTTTTTTCCTTTTTTTTTTTAGTGGTATTACTTTTGCAGTTTTCCATGCTATTGGGAAGTAAGATCTGTTAAGGTAATTGTTGAATAAGATTGCGTAGTTGTGTATGTATACAGGTAGTAGATGTTTGAGTACTATGTTAGGAATGTTATCGTAACTGGCGGATTTTTTCTCATTTAGATAGTTGAATATAAATGTTAGTTCATATGCCGATGTGAAGTAGTGTGGTGGGGTTGAGTTGGCGTTTGGGTTGTCTGATTTGTTGTCGTTTGAAAACTTGCAAACTGTTTTGTCTGTACGTATGTCTTCGTCTATTTCTGTTTTTAGTATTGATATTCTTTGTTCTATTATGTTTGAAAGTTGAAAGAATTTACCCATATGGGTGTTCTGTGAGTGTGCTTTTTCGAACTGAGCCCCTAGTATGTTTAGTTTGTCGTTTATGTCTGTTATTCGTATGTTGTCATCTTCGTCTGTGTGGAGGCAGGTTTTGTTTATGTAGGCGTTGTTGATTAATTCTGTGTTTGAGGTATGTATTTTTAAAGTGTCTATTGTGTTTTGTTTTTTAGGTCGGAATATTGTTTCAATTGATGGGAATAGTTCATTAGGTTTGTGTGTTGATAGGTTTGAGATTTTTTTTCAGTAGGTGCTTACGGAGGTGTTGAATTCGTTTTTAATTTTTTTTCTGGTTGTTTTGAGTATGTGTTTTAGGACATTTATTAATGTGTCGTTTGTGACGTTGTGGTTGTTTATTGATGTCAGTCTGTTTAGTTTAGTGAGTCTTGTGCTTTTTAGTTTTTTTAGTTTTCTTATGTTTGGTGTGATGTATCTGTCTGCAGAGTTGTAGTTGTATGATATGCGAGGAATTGATTGATTTATGGCTGAGTTTATGTTTTCGTTTATTTTTTCGATGTAAAAGTCAATTTCGTTTTTTGTTAGGTTTTTTGTGTTCGGGATAGCTGTGTCGTCTATGTTTAGTAGATCCGTTTGGAATTTGACCCAGTCTGCTTTGCTGTAGTTGTGGATGATATTATCGTTCGGTATTTAAATTGTCATTTGGTCGTTGGGGTGCATTGATATTATCATTTCTATAGCTTTATGGTCGCTGTCGAAGTCTAGAGTATTTAATCTACCAGGTGCCGGTGTTCCGTGGAAAAGGATTCTGTTGTCTGATAAACAGATATCTATGTATGCGTCTCTTTTTGGATAGGAAGGGGCTGCGAAGCTGAGGAGAGCTACTCTGTTTTGTAATTGGTTATGGTATAGCCATTTTTTTAGGGTTGTGCCTCTGTTATTATTTTTGCTGTTATGCCAGTCAGTGTGCTTCGCGTTAAAATCTCCTGATAAAATATAGTACTTGTTTGTTTTGTGTATGTCTAGTGAATTGAACATTGCTGATAGGTCAGCTGTGAATTCTTTGTTATTGCTACTTAGCGCGTATGCTGCGATAAGGTATAGGTAGTTTTGGTTTGTTCGGATTTCTATTGCTGTGGATTCTAGGTTTGAGCGTTGGGTGCTGTTTGGCTGAATGGTTTTAAATTTTAAATTCTTTTTTATTAGGATGCCGGTTCCTCCAGCCTGTTTGGCGTTCGGTCTGTCTGTTCTTATGAATGTGTAATTTTTAAAATTGACTCGGTGTTTGTCATTAAGCTTTGTTACACAAAGCAGGACCGCATCCGGATTATGTAAATCTAAAAATTCGGAGAGTGCCGCTCGTTTTTCATTTGATATAAGTGAGTTTACATTTATTTCTATTATTTTAAGTGAATGGTATGTTGCTGTTTTGTTTAAGTTCCTGTTTCTGTGGTTTGATGTGTTGGGAGGCGCGTTTGGATACATTTTAGATTTCTAAGTTAAGAGCTTGCGCAAGCGTGTTGATTTTGTTGCTGTTTATTTTTATTTGGTTAGCTAATTGTTCTGTTTGGGCTATTATAGCTGTGTCTATTATTTGTTTTATCTGTATTAGTAGCATGTTTTGTGATTGTGGTTGTGAATGTATTGAGGCTGGTATTGTGGGTGGGTTTGTTATGACTGTGCTGTTATGAATGGGTTATGTGGTGGTCTTTGGGTTGTTTGAAGTTATTTGGCTGTAAGATTTCTCTGGATTGATGAAGTTTGAGGTGAATGTGTGAATTTTATCTTTTACTAGTTGTTTTGCGATTTTGTTTACTTCTGTTCTTTCTTTTAATTCTAATAGTTTTGGGCATCCTCTGTAGGATGCTGGGTGACCGTGTTTTTTACAGTTGACGCAGTATGGGGGTGAGTCGTTACTTTGTGAGTTGGAGGCAGAAGAACGAGGGCATTCTCCGGGATTGTGATCGTTTTCACATTTGACGCATCTATAATTTAAATTGCAATTTGATGCTACATGGCCAATGCGTTGGCATCTCATGCATTGGATGCGATCCTTTTTTATTATTTTTTCCCATTTTATTATTGTATGTAGGATTGCTTTTATTTGGCTCAGCTTTCTTATATTACTGTCTGGGGTTAGTTGGACGATATAAATTGGTAAGATTCTGCCTTCTTCTTCGGATTTTTTGGTCATAAACCTTTTTACCGATAAGAAGGTGAGACCTTCCGTATTTAGATTTAATAATTCTGTTAAGATCTCCTTTGGGTCATAATTTCCTTCTAAGTTTTTAAGGAGGACCGTAATTTTTTTGTCTGCTTTGGGAGTGTATGTAAAAAATTGAATTTTTGAGTGTTTAAGGGTTTCGCAAGCTATTTTATGGTTTTCTAGCGTGTCTGTTTGTAGTGTGTGTTTGTTATTATTGATTTTTTTTATGTTGAAATCCTTCATTAATTGAGATAATTTTTCTACTATATCTTTTACTATGTTTGCATGAATTGTAATGGGCGGAGGTTTAAGTATTTTTTTTACACTTGGGTTTGATTCGAATTCGTATGAAGGCAGAATCTTTTCCTTTTTACCTGTTAGGTTAATGCGGTTCGGGTTTGTAGTATTTATACCTTTCTGTGGGGGTTGGTGCTTTGTAGGGCCGCTGGTTCCTGTTGATCGTTGAGGGGTGTCTTTGCATAGGTTTTTTGTTGTGTATCCATCAGGTAGGCATGACGATGAGGTAGAAGGGGCTGTGATGTCCGGGGTGAGGATTACGGTGTCCTTTGAATTATTTGTCCTTGAGTGTTGCTGCTCTGTAGGTTTATTGTGGGTGAAGTTGCTTGGCGTGATTGGGCTTTTTGAAATGTCTTTTTTTTAGAGGCTGTTTCGTTGTCGGTGCAGGTGCTGGTCTTTTTGTACCTGCTCCTGTTAGTGTTGATGCTCTTGACTTGGGGTATATGGCTCCTTTTTCATATAGTGAGGGAGTGGTATCCATATCAAGGATAGCGAATCTGTTCGCGTTTGTGAAATCGTTATCTAATGTAGGCAGTTGATTTTTTTTCTTTCCTCTTCCAGTTGATTTGCCAGGTTTAGAATTGTTTTATTTAGGCTGTCTATCATTTTTTTCAGGTCTTCTATTGTAGCGTTGTCCATGTTACTGTAGCTTTTTTTTCGTTTGTTGGACGGTTTTTGTTGTCTTTGTTTTGGCCATATCTGATTTCATCGATGTCGGACTATTTCTTGATGCGTTGTTTGTTAAATTTGGCGTTGGGTTTACCCTTTTGGGTGTTTTGTTGGCGTTCAGCAGTTGTTTTAGCAACTGGGCCGACTGTGGCTCTGTGTAGTCTATGGACTTGTTTTCCGTTTTTAACTTTGCGAGTGCTTGGCGTACCGCTACGGAAATTGAAGGTGTATTGTTCACTGAATTTTATTCGGAGTGCATATTTTCTTATATGTACCCTTGCTCCGCGTCATCTTTGTAAGCTTGGACAGGGATTTGCGCCCCGTTTGGCATCGCGCGGCGGCGCGCGTTTATTTATTAATGTTCTGTCCCCTTGCACTATTTTTTGTCTCGTTTTATCAATGAATAATAAATCACTATGATTTCACTTCACCTTGCACTTTGACGAATACACTTGGCGCACAATTGCACCACTTTGACAGGTCGTGGTACGAGGCTCGGCCTTTCACGTTACTTAGCGCGTTTGCTTAAGGGTTACCTGAGGCGCAGGTAGTACCCAGGGCACGACCTGCTCCTACGAAGGTTCGTTGAAGACTGTCTGAGACCATAGCCGCTGCACCAACCGGCGCCGTTGAAACTATCTTCAAAATATTGGAATATAACGACTTAGTATTTTATTTTTTTTGTATTACGCAAGTTTTAAAGTCTGAAAAAAATTCTCTAACTGTAGGAATGTTTAATATTATATAATATATTTTTTTTAATTCAGAGAAGATAGGTATAACTTAGAAAAAACGCCGAAAAAAAGTGGTTTTTATTTTTTTCAACAATGACGCACCACTCTCAGGGGTTTGAAAAAAATTGAGCATAATACTTGTGATAATATCTCATTTCTAAATTAAATCTGTAGTAGTGCTCTTTCGATTTCTATATGAAATCTGCATTTTCCCGATTTTTTCGCGTTTTTTTTGTGTTTTTTGCGTTTTACAACCAGAGTTTGCAACGGAAAAATCTGAAAATGATACATAATATGTGGTTTAGTATCCAAAATGTGTCAGTATTTTTTTTAAATTTTTAACTGAAATGGGGAAAATGGGCGAAAAACTGGTTTTTCGATTTTCCTCAATAACTACCCTTACAGATGAGATATGGGGCTGTAACTTGGCAGATCGGGGTCTTTTTGGGTAGGCTATCGAATTGCCAAAGCTCGATCAAAAACTCGTCGGGGGCGAATTTGACCACCAAACCCGGCTATAGCCTTTCTACATCGTAGGGAGTAATTTTATGTACATCTTTTGCTAGGTTCATCTATCTCAATATTCAGCGCCTCCACTATTCGACATTTTATGCTCTTTTCCACACTTTCATAAAAAAATGCTAGTGCTACTTTCTCAAACGATAAATACCATATGGATGGTTACAACATTTTTTATTGATACGTTGCTTATTATTTCATCAATGTACATATACGAAGGCAGCGAATGTGTAGACTCTAAACTTTAGAGGTTGTTGCCTTCTCTCAGTATGTACCAATTGATACTGAGCACCTTGGATGTATAATAAGTACAAAATTGTTGACTGAACTGTCTCTTAGAAACCCGAAAATTTTCGATCATTATACAACCAATCTTGTTCATTCCGACGATAAAACACGCACATCAAAGTGGCGGACCGCGGAAACCACCTGCTAAATAGCCACGAGCATACAAAGTTGAGTAATTTGAAAGTAATTTTCAGTGTTTCTTTTCAGAAAGTGACAGGTCTCGGGCGTCGCCATATTGGTTAGTAGGGAGCTCCTTGCGTGTAGCGACTCACTAGTGGCGACGCTAAATGGGAGCACTAGCATGCAACCTGATTGTAGCGCAGAGTAACTATAGTTGTTTGAGATTGTGTCTGGGTTAGGTCTGGATTGGGTATGGTTAGATTGTGTATCGGTTTTGTAATTGTAAGTATGACTTTAGATATTTCCATTGCGTGCAAATGTATGTTATTGGCATTGCAAAGTTGTGGCGCGATGTGCGGTGCTATGTGCTACGTGGTACGCGATAATATACCCGTAACGTGTGCGATATGGTACTGTAGGAATAAACATTGGCCACCAATGTAGAGAGATCTGGTCACGATCCTCTCCAAGTAGAGGATCGCCTCTCTACGAACCCAGAAGGGTTCTCGGGGTCACCAGTTGCCGGACGGCAACGCGTTCACGAGAGTGAACGCTTTTATTATATGAGCGTATGCAACGCATACAGCACTCCGAATCAGGGTCTCCACCGCTACTACGTTCGTACTAGATCTAGTACCTTTTATAAATTTTTGTGTTCTAGTACGTTCACCAACAGATCTAGTACTTTCATGGTGCTTCCAAATAATAATAACTCACATGCGGAATCCCTCGCAGGATGTATTCCGCTTTGAAAGTTGTATGTTCATAGGCGTTCCAGTAAGCATATGAACCATGGATATAGGAATATATCCATGATATGAACACATATGAGAATTTTCGCCTGTGAATAGATATAGGAATAAATATATATATATATATATATATATATATATATATATATATATATATATATATATATACAGGGTGTCCCAAAACTATCGTTCTTCCGGGAAATGGGGGGTTCCTGGGGTGATTTGAAGCAACATTTTCCTTTGCAAAAATGTCCGCCGGGGCTTCGTTTAGGAGTTATTAACGAAAAATACGTGTGTTGGCAAAGATCGTACGGCGCGTCAGGACGAACCCCTCGCTGGAGCGTTAGCAGATCACCGCGAACAAGAAATGAACAAGCGAAAGAGTAGGCAATTTAGAATTACGTATTGTAAAAACTCACTTATTTAATCCGTCCGTCCTTCATTTAGAAAGGTTCTTAAGAAAGGTGTAGGACAATAGGAACCCTTGCGGCGCGCGGACCTGACATTTCTACCTCTTGGTGGGTAAAAGGACGGACGACGTTTTCGAACAGTTACCCATTGACTCTGCGTACCAGTCTGCAGGAATACCGAAACATGTGATTGCCATAAATTCTAGTCTTACAGCGGTCCTTCTCGTATCCTGTTTTTCGTCAATTCACCCCGTCGTTTTTGTAACCGTGCTACAACGTGCATTTTCGACACGAAGAACGACCTCCCTTTTCAGAAAATCAGTGTCGTTCGAACCGTGGTGGAGAGAACATCTCCAAAGAGTTATCAAAACTCACGGTTGTGTTAGTCTGTGTGTTTTTAATAATGATAATTAGTAGACTGCGGGTTTTTATGCAAAATAAAAGTTGGCTGCTGCTGTTGCAAGGAACAGCAGCCAAACAGATATTTCATTTTTATACATTGTATTTTATACATTTTGATAAATAATACATTGCAGTTTTTCATCTCTGTACTGTTTCAAATTGCACGTACCCATTTTTGGTAGAAATGCATGAAAACCGCCATCTACTGATTTCATACCTCATTATTGTGATTTGTGTTGTGATACAAGTGTCACTGGAATTTTTATTAGTGCAGAGCTATGTGGTGACAAGTGTGAACAGTGATCGCGAGTGTGCAAAATTATTTATCGTAACAACAGTGAAAGTGAAGGTCCGGATCATTGACCTCACCCTGCATGCCTTGGGCCTTACATTATCGGATACCTGCTATTAACCACCAACTGTGCGGTTCGTTGACCTAACCGGTACAACCCTTGGCTTTAGGCACTGCCGCATACCTAAGGCCAGCTGTGCAGTTCGTCACCGACAAGCAGCAACTGGATTAACGGCTAAATAAGTGAGTTTTTACAATACGTAATTCTAAATTGCCTACTCTTTCGCTTGTTCATTTCTTCTTCGCGGTGATCCGCTAACGCTCCAGCGAGGGGATTGTCCTGACGCGCCGTACGATCTTTGCCAACACGCGTCTAGGCCGCGCTCTGATTGGTCAGTATTTTTCGTTAATAACTCCTAAACGAAGCCCTGGCGGACATTTTTGCAAAGGAACATGTTGCTTCAAATCACCCCAGGAATCCCCCATTTCCCGGAAGAACGATAGTTTTGGGACACCCTTTATATATACAGGGTGCCCCAAAACTTCTGCGTAAACGGGAAATGGGAGGTTCCTTGGGTCATTTGAAGCGACATTTTCCTTTACAAAAATGGCGTTTGCGGCTTTGTTTAGGAGATATTAACGAAAAACACGGACCAATCAGAGCGCGACCTAGACCGGCGCGCCGGGAGTCGAGCGTTGTCTGTACGCCGCGCGCCGCGATGTCGCAACAAACAAGAGTTTCTCGATTATGTCCCCGATTTCAATGAGCTTT
>CM052222.1:36257-51028 GCA_028454225.1 Lasioglossum leucozonium
ATTTCAAGGTTATCGATGTTTTTTAAAATGGAATGATATATTTTCGTTAACGTAATGTTGTAGCTGACAAAATAACGAATTCATGCATGTAACACAATATGACCTTCAAATGACCTTCAACCCAGAAAAATGGTATAAATAAAATTCAACGTGTAAGATTCATTTGATGTATTTCTGTTACGCCAAATGTTCAAAAATACATCCCTTGAGCTGCTATCAGCAAGATTTTTCTAAAAAAGTCTAGGAAGGTCATTATGCGTGTCGAAAATGCACGCTGTAGCACGTTTACAAAAACGGTGGAGTGCATAGACGAATAGCAGGATACGAGAAGGACCGCTGTAAGATTAAAATTTGTGAGAATCACATGTTTCGGGATTTTTGCAGATTGGTACGCAGAGTCAATGGGCAAAAACGACGTCCGTCCTTCTTTTAGAAAGTTTCTTTAAAAGGGATGTAGGACAATAGGCACCCTTGCGGCTCGCGGACCTGGCTTTTCGAAGTTACCCATTGATTCTGCGTTCCAATTTGCAGAAATTCCGAAACATAATTATGATCGTAACTATATCGGGTTTGGTGTTATTTGAATTAGAAAAACCAGACGAATATATACAATGGTAAAAGTTTCATTGACGAAAAACCGAAAATAACGAATTTTAATAAGCTGAGCCGGCATGAGTCTTTTGATGTTTGCAGAACGCGCTAACATCGGTCGCTAACGCGCTCTCTTTGTATTTCAATCGCTATCCTTTTCAACGTTCGGCACATTACAAAGAATGTAGCACCTCTTATAGAACTGTCACTCGGCAGACCCGAAAATACAACAGTTACGGGACTCCCGCCACGAGTTGTTAGCAATTCTGGTACTCGCGGTGGGAATTCTGATGGCTATGTAGGGGAAATACGGAGGAACAAAACTGAGAAACAATTCACGTAATCGGTTACACAATCTCGATTTTTGCATACATTTTCGATTCCGTTTCCTGCAACGAGAGAAGTACTACAGCACACTATTTTCCGAATATTATCTCGTTACTTATTTGTTTCATCGCAGATTCTGTAACAAGCAGCACGCAACGACTTCGCGTTTCCTCTGACTTGCCAGCAGGCCTCCAGCAGACGTCAACGTTTGCTACACTTCCATCAACTTCGTCTTCGACGTCACCTTCGACTACTTCTAAATTATCTCCGAGTATTTTGAGTGAAGTCACCGCATCGGATTCAAGTGAGTCGAGGAAAGAGAATATGCCGAAGGTGACGTTGAAACTCAGAGAGAACGAAAAAATACCGCAGAGATATATGAAAGCAGGCATAGCCTCCTACAAGAAAGGGAACATCACTACAAGCGTCTTGGCGCATGGCCTAAGTCTGGAAGGGTTAATCTTCAAAACACCAGAAGGAACGATAAAACCTTGGCCGCAGAAGTGGTTTTTCACCGATCCCTCTGCCGATTTCCAGTGGAAGGTAGGTGGACTTTCAATTTCAAATGAGTGTAGGAAAGAATGAGATAATTGCAGTCACTCAAGCAAAAGTATGATAAAATTAAAATATGGTATGAAATATTTATTTAAGGATATTTTTCATAAACTTAAATTATTTATTTATTCGTGCAATAAAGAAAATTGATTTCCCATATTTCATCCCATATCTCTGGGCAATAGTGATCATTTTGCGGGAAATGATAATCTAGGGATCGTTACAGTGTTCGCATATACCATATACAGGGTGTCCCAAAAACTTCCATGATAGGGGCGACTCCTGAGGTCATTTGAAGTAATTTTTTCCTTTGCAAAAATTTTTCTCCGCGGCTTTATTAAGGAATTATTAAAGAAAAACAAGGACCAATCAGGGAGTGGGCGGGTTTAGGCTCGGCCAATAACGAATAACATGAATTCGTAACAAATATTAGATGAGAGGAATGAAGATAAATTGTTTTCAAATTCGATATTTGACAGAATTGACGCAGTATACAGAGTATTTCAACTAACTTGACCATCTTAAATATGTCGCTTATTTTTCATGATAGGAAGAAGGGTCAGAGGAAAACAGAACATATTTGGTTCGAAAAAGCAAAAAAAGCAAATGCAATGATAGGTAAAAAATTTTCTCAAGGTCAGTTTTATCGAGATTTCAGTCATCTAAGTTTTTTTTTTTAATAGAACTACATACTTTCATTACGACAGTCTTATAGCTCATGAAATACATTAATGTATATACATATTTGAGTAAATACAATGATAACTTCTAATAAGTATTAATGTGGGGCAATAAATGCTTACAAGATATAACGAGGATGAAGTGATAATCAATATACAAACGAGAATAATGATATTTTGATTTTTACACTAAACATACATTACAACAGTTGTGTTTTTGTCAATGCTCAACCGCCATTAGCGAGCCACTGGAAAACACTCGTGGAGATGAATAATGAAAGAAATAAGGGAATAGTCAAATTTTTGGATAAAAAATAAGTTTAATGAAGGAAGTGAACAACGGTATATGAGGGGCTCAGGGCAACAAACGGTTAGCTCGATTTCGACGTGACTGTAAAAGAACAAATCTTTTCGATAGTTCGGTACAATAAACGGTCATATCATGAGGCATTTGTGATTTAAGATACGTCAGTGACGTTTGTTATTTTATAGGTGACCGTTTGTTGTCCCGAATGTTTACCGTCGCTCTGCTGTTTGTTGCTCCTGTTACGGTTAGAGACTTTTTGGGTGATAACCCTTTGGCCCTTCCGGAGGATAAGTGGCGGAACAAAGAATGCATTGATGCACAGTGATGTAAAGTCCAAACTTCAAAGATCCGGTTAATCGCGTAGATCGTGTTCCTGTCTAGGTGACTATCCGATGATGTAATAAACATCGGCCAGTCCACATCCTAAACACCAGATCTCGGCTCACGTCAAACCTCGTCGTAACCCTCGGCTCGTAACATTCCGAACGATTAAAAAATCTAAGTGGGCAGTCATGTCTAAATCGAGCTGATTGTTTGCTGCCATAAGCTCTTTATATAGAGAGCTATGTTAAAATTGACTTGCTTGATTGACAATGAGACTGTTACGGATGACGAACAGTTGTTTAAGATCATCTCTGACAGGAACCGTCCTAGATAAACGCACAGACCCACCGTAGATAAAATATGTTTAGTTTGAAACCAAACATACGCACAACCAACTGGACGTCGATCAGACACGATTGTTATTTAAGGATACTGACAAGGACCATCCGTTCTTTCCAAGAGTTCTGACAGATACCACCTGTCGTTGCAAGGGTATATAAAGCCCTTGCATTTCTGTACTCGTGGGCTAGTACTTCTGTAGTCACGAATCGTGTCGCATCGTGCTATATCTCGTAAAATTGACCTCCAATGAGATCAAAGATAACCATATAGATTCCGCGAGACGGTGTAAAATCTATTAAGCATTTCTAAAGTCGTTCCGAGACCCCCGGATTGCCAGTGCGTCAAAACCGAACACTCTACTTAGGTAACACTATTTCATTTCAATCTATTCAATTCTATTGCGACAGGTACACAAATGTAATGAAGTCTCTATTATTAGAATATATGTACTTATGTTTTACCGATAATTCAGTAGAACTTATTAAACGCACAATTATCATCCAATATCCTAATCGAACTGCTGAACGTACCCACACGATACAATCTAACCGCTCGGATTGTATCAACTAAATTATACTAGTTACGAGGCCCACTAACTTTTCTAGCGACTCCCTGACAATCGTATCAGGTTCGTTCGCAACATTTTGATCATCCACCAAAGATTTATCCAACCTCCTAGTGGCTCCCCAATTTCACATTGGGTTTGTCCACGAAAGTCATACCGTCCTAGCGGCTCCCCAACCTCACATTGGGTTCGTCCGCGCACCTCGACTAACAAATTGAGACCATATACCTAGGGCGATAACCCTTCGCCGGCCACTCGAGCTGCTTGCGGACCTGGCTCGTAACAAGACTAACAATACGCTACGACTGACCTGACTTGGAAGGTCCATAAATAAGAAAACCTCGTGGGAGTGAAAATTCCCTCCAGCAAATATTGAGAACTTGAGAACACAAAAGATAAGCATTTGATTCTTCGCACTCCTCGGAATCCGGAGACACAGACACACACAGGCTCTTGACGCTATGTTTGGGCCCACACTGCATCAAGTACCACTGAGTGTGATACGGTCAGGGCGACTTTCCCATGGGTGTCAACAGAAATCTTCCGGTCGTATTCGATTCACAAACCAATAAACTTATCAAAGAGATACTGAAAGGACTCCTAAGAATGGCACCATTTAAAATCGAACACAGCGTAAACCACACACTAAGCACGTCTCAACAACATTTATTATCTGGCATTGCATAGATCGATCATGCTGCATACAAGATTCGAACACATAAAGAATTTGAAATTTGTTGGAGCACGTTCTCCCATCTACAAAGCAAAATTTATCCGTCTGCTAAACTTAACGATGAATAATATAGAAAAAGAAATAGATTTTACCATTCTCTTTTGCAAATACATATAAACGAATGCTTTCTATTATCAGATAAAGATTTCTTTTCAAAGGTCGTAGCGATTAAAGGAGTCCAAACCGTTCTGCAGTCGTTTTTTGTTGGAAATGGCTCGTTGGATAGTTTATCCAGAAAAAACATTTTCTGTCAAGTTTCAGCCCTATACCTCGCCTGCATATAAGGGTAGTTACGGTGGAAAAGCGAAACCCCAGTTTTTGCTCCGCGATAAAACCTGTTTACATACAAGGTGACAAGTGCTTGATGTACGCACGTGTTCGATTTCTCTGCGTGAGTGTGTCTGTGATAGGAACTTGCCATTGGTAAGGCCATATCACAAATAGCACAAAATAAGAACAGCAAATTGTGGTTGCAAATCATCAAGGAAAATGAAGGGTTTTCTATCATTAAACCTCAAACGAGCAATAATTCAAAAAATCGTATGGATATCAGCAACTAGGAACAGCAATAGCGAACCAGCAAAGAGAAAAAAAGTCTCCTCACCCGACAGTATATTAAGTGATTTAGGCTCAGAATAAAATAAAAGGCTGAATAATATACCGGTTATTAACACATTTAGTGTATTGACGGAGTTGGAAAAAAACAACCGAAACCTCCACCGGTGTACATCGAAGCTCAAGTTATAGAACCTCTTACGGATTTAATTGAAAACATAACCAACGATAACTATACCTTGAAACAACTGAACGATAATCATGTCAAAGTTCAAGTCAATACTCCTGAAGCTTTTAGGGAACTTACTGTGGCATTAAAAGAGAAAAATGCCAACTTCTACACCTACCAACTGAGAAGGGATAAAAACTACAAGGTAGTACTTATTGTTAGAGGAATGCATCCTAAAATCAATACCAGCTTATTAATCAATGAATTGAATAAACTAAACCACCAAGTAAGACAAATTAACAATATAACTAAGCACAATCCAAAGTAACCTTTGCTGCTAGTTTTTATTGAATTGGAACCTAGGGAAAATAACAAAGAAATTTATAAAATTGAAAGGCTACTGAACACTATCGTGCCTTTCGAACCTCCTAGAAATAAAAGAGATAATCCGCAATGTCTACGTTGTTAAGACTACGGTCATACCAAAAACTATTGCAATAGAATACCAATATGCGTTAAATGCGCAGGACGCCACTGATCTTCGAACTGCTCTATTGCAGGTAAAATAGATGACGTTAAATGTTTCAACTGTCAGGATAAGCGCTCTGCCAGTTACAAAGATTTCTCAGTAAGGAAACAGCTGCAACAGAAACTATTTCCTTGATTAAGACCTAAGACAATTATAGGAAATTCAAACACTTCAAATCTCAAGGTAACTTCAGAAATCAAAGCAGACAACACAACGTAAAAAATAATAACATAACTTACGCTCAGATAATTAGATCTCAAAACAAAGAAATGTCAACTGATTCTTCTGAATATCGGAGCTCGACATCTGACATCTTAGAAATAAAAAACCTATTGTTATCCTCAACAAAAAATATCGAATTAATAACTAATATGCTTTTTCAACAAACTCAATTGCTAACACAACAATCGCAACAAAATTAACAAAATGCTAGAACTTCTTTTTAACGTGCTGAAAAACAATAGTAAATAAAAATGGATAATTTAAAAATAGTAATTTGGAATGCCAACGGGTTATTACAACGAGTGCAAGAGCTGAAAATCTTTTTACATGCAAATAAAATTGACGTGATACTCATATCAGAAACTCATTATACAATAAAAAGTTTTATCAAAATTCCATTCTATAGCGTATACGATACTAAACATCCATCTGGCAAGGGACATGGTGGCTCAGCGATAATAATCGAAAACGACATTAAACATTTTGTTCACTGTTCAATAGCAGACATACACATATGTACAAGCTACAGCTGTTACTATACATATACACCAAGCATGGCAATGTTACACTATCAGCTATTTGATAAAAAAAATAACTGTTCAACATGTATTTAGAGCTTCTTTGGGTTATTAGAGAATAAATTTATTGCTGGTAGAGATTAGAATGCTAAACATAATATGTATATGGGGCTCAAAAACAATCACACCGTGCGGCAAAACACTAGAACAATCTATAAGAAATCTTTTTCTAGATATGTATAATACCAACTGGTGAACCAACATACTGGTCATCGGCGCAGGAAAAAACTCCAGATTTACTAGATTTGCAATTATAAAATGTTTAAACAAACATCCTTTTATCGCACAGTCCTGCCTAGACTTTACCTCGGACCACTCTCCGATCCTCATAAACTTTTCATCGAAAACAATTGTTAGAGAGTGTAAACCGATGAGTGCTATACACGGGCTCTATGTTACCGATATGCACTAAATCGTAGTTTTATATTGGAAGCGCATCAGGAGACAACTTCTAATACAGTCTCCACACAGTCATGTATAACACATGTATTCGTCTATTTCTTATACATTTATATTTAAGGTAAAGTGTAATAATAATACTCGATATTTTTATTATTCCAAATCTCCTGACAATAATATTCACGAACAAAAATAATCATCTACACAACAATAGTACTAATTGGCCTCAATTTAAGGAATATCTCGAAACTAAATGTTCCGTCGCAAGGGAACAGAAAACGTGGGACTTTTCTTCGGGCGTTATTTATAGCACATTCGTGACTAAACAGCCTCTTGAAGGATTAAGCAAAGCGTTGCAACATTTGGCGACCAATTGAGACGTCGACCAGAGGGTAGTTTTTTTTTACCTTTTTAAAACTTACAATGTGCCATAAATCTAGTCCTTGAGAAGGATCACCCCGACTGAGAAGTACAGTCTTAAGTTCCCGAGGGTCAACCGTAGGAGGCAGGTATCAATCACGGAATACAGGCTCGAACTAAGGAAGTCTTAGTCGAGTTTCGGTCGCTAACATTGATTTATCAATCGCTCTGTCAATCTTTACTAGTTCTTCGAGTAATCGAACGTTTTCTCATAGTAAGATTCTTCTTGAGATATCGAGATCAGGCAACGTATCTGTCCTTGGTTGTTCCTTGTCTATTGGTACAAGGAATCGACCAGACTGGATCGCCGAAATCCAATTCACAAACTCCTTCGTGTTCCTTGTCGAACGAGGCAAGGAATCGACCACACAAGATCACCGGGATCCGACGCGTATAAGACAGGACCTGCTAGATTAGCCTTACTGATGAATACTCTAGCAGGTCCAGAACGAAACGCGCTTTCTCAGTCATAACGGTGACTCGCAATCGTACATTGAATAAGTTATCCAATATTAATTTGGTAGATAATAATCGGCGGTATCGGGAGTCGACGCAACCGCGATTTCATCGGGCTCAAGCCTTACAAGTTTGAGAGGAGCGAACGATATTCGCGCCAACCGCGAATTCCGCGAACGAACACTAAAATAAAATTCAATATACCGTTAAAGACACCTGAACAAATTGAATTGGCAACAA
Source organism: Lasioglossum leucozonium (assembly GCA_028454225.1). Classification (NCBI taxonomy): domain Eukaryota; kingdom Metazoa; phylum Arthropoda; class Insecta; order Hymenoptera; family Halictidae; genus Lasioglossum; species Lasioglossum leucozonium. The sequence goes on from CM052222.1 coordinate 44,250, forward strand.
TGAACTTCACTGATATAATACAAGAAGATAGCTGGATAGCCACGAAACAAGAGAAAAATGCTAGAAATAATCTATCCATTCCGGCATGTATTTTGCAGAAAATTAAGTTTAAACGTAAACTAAAGAGTAATTGGCAAAAACATAAAACACAGCTGAATAAGAGCAGATTAAATGCCATCACTAAAAAAGTAAAACATTGAATCCAAAACCACTGCAATGCTTAATGTCATGACTACATAACAAAACTCTCACCTAGAGAGTACACGAACTATTCGTCATGGAAAGCTACCAAAAGGCTAAACAGGTCAACCAGTGTTGTACCTGCTATAAAGAAAAAAGATCTTAACTGGGCTAAGAGTTCAATTGAAAAAGCAAATGTTTTCGCAGAACATCTTCAAGACACATTTAAACCAAATACAGGCAGCTCTACAATTGTCACTTCTCTCATCAATTTGGTTTTGAACAAGTTCATAGGCTAACTTTGGGTTTTGCAAATAATTAGGAGCACCGTATAATATTTAACAAAAAACGAATATATATATTTGAACTATTACAATATAATTCTATTTCACGGACACCGTGCCATCGACCCATGCATCTTCTAGTCATCGACTCTATTCAAAGTAGGTTCGATCCACGCGCCCATATCGATCCACAATCAACCACGCCATCGTGCGGACACAGCAGGCGGGCCACACTAACCAATAAAATTTATTTAGGTTTCAAACAAACACAGTACTGCACCGCTGTTTTCCTGGACATAGAAAAAGCCTTTGATAAAGTATGGCATGAAGAGCCCCTATACAAAATTGAACAAAACTTTCCTCCACCTTGTCACCAGCTTGTCAAACTCGTACCTTGAAAACAGAACGTTTTTTGTTATGATACAAGATTCGTTTTAAAAAATCTGTAACATTGAAGCAGGTGTGCCGCAAGCCAGCGTACTGGCACCAACACTACACACAATATTCACTGCAGGCTTACCAACGCACTCTGATCCAAATATCATACACAACATGTTACAACACCACCTCCTAACCAGGTACTGGCTAACCAGTAGGAATTCCAAGCTCAGCATGAGTAATAAGCTTCTTATTTATAAAATGATAATAGAGCCTATTTTGACCTATGGGATAACACTATGGGATACGGCTGCCAAAAGCCATATAGCAAAAATGGAATCTTTGCACTCCATCATTCTAAGAACCATCGTCAACGCGCTCTTATACATATATGAGGAACGAGCGAATATAAAGCGATCTTATGATCAAATCAAGTGGACGAAGAAATAAAACATCTATGCAACAGATACACGGTAAGGCTTGAAAACCATCATAGCGACTTAGCAAACAGACTATACACACACACAGAGACGCTTCCTAGAAGACTTCACAGGAACCGTCCAAATGACCTCCCACCTTCGACAGAAGGGGTGTGTACATTACAGTTGTATCTTACTGATTTTACAACGACGTGTTATTCATTCAAAATACCGCTATAACAACTAACCAAATGTCCTCTGAACAAATTGTTAAGTACATTGGAGTTATATCAAAACATATATCGAAACATATTTGCAGATTTTAGAAATAACTTGGTTGGGGGGCTAAAGTTTATTGGTAATTTTGGAACGTCAATTTCTATAATATTTAGCAGAAAACTGTGATCACTGTGCTTCAAAGACAGCTAAACTGAAATACCTAGGCCGATCGATAAACGGAGCATGTTCATGAATCTAAAAGTAGAGATGGGAAACGGTTGATTTCTTCGTTCTCCAGTAACATTTCTCACTAGGTCATTATTGTCTTTACTGTTCTACCTACAAAACAACATATTGTTTCCTTCCGTTGCGCCGCGTCGCGTCGTTTGGAAACTACGTATTTCGCCCGTTGTCGTCATTCATTTTCGACTGCTTTGTTGTATTTTATCTCGTAATTTCTTAGCCACGAAATAGTCCCACGCGACGAAGCACTGATTATCTGAGTGAACCCTTTCTGTCTTGGTTTTTAAAAGAGAAATGAGGACAACATCGCAGATACGGAAATTGTTAGGCTGAAGGGTGTAAGACAAAGAAGCTATTCATTTTGCTGAAATGCGCCATTATGAAGAGAAAATAATTGTTGTCAAGCACAGAAATCAGCATAAATTTCTGCATGAATTATAGGTTTGTCACTATATTGTGATTCCGAATGTAGTCAGCATTTTCTTAAAATACTACATAAATGCTATAATTCATGCAGAAATTTATTCTTAGTCCTGACCGGAATTTATACGTATAGCATGATTAGACGGCGAATTTACATGCAAATTTAAAATTGTTTCATTCATTGCAAGATACAAGAGCTAACATAGACATTAAAATATTTTACCGTTTTGCATTTCATTTAGTCATGTTTGTCACAAATGCATAAAATCTACTGTTTAATACTTTCATGGAAAAGAAAAATTATATTCTGAGCAGTAAAAGTTTGTTTAAACCAAGAGATCGTCACATTAATGTAGCATATTTCAACATTATTATCGTCGGTTAAACATTGTTAAAATCTCCAAATTTACACTCCCAGTAAAAGGGAAGCATATGTACATACATGCGCAGAGTACCTTGACAAACTATGACAGTTGATATGTGTTAAACGTGTATTTATTTATAGAAATCGGTCGTAAATGAATTTTTATTCCTGTTTCGTATAATAAGTGCTTACAGGGTATTGGATTGCTAATGGAAATTTTGTGTTTTCGTAACCGGGCAGCTTCAAAGCATTTATTATGAACTTCTGCATTTGATAAACACAGCTTGGAGCTATTATCATGCCGAGTTAGTTAAGTGGGACAAAATTTCCAATATCGAGTTTCGTGTCATCACCAGGACTAATTTACTCCGTGTCCGAAAAGTATTTAAATAGACATCATTCGTAACGAATGTATTTGTGTCTCTATAAATATCTTGCTCTGGAAAGTGATTATGGAACATATTCTTTAAGAAACTTTACAGTTGTTTTTTAACATGTTTTTCTGCATTAAACTATGATCAATACACAGATTGTTTTCTTATTTTGTATACATTGTGTACATGTACGCTTCGATGATAAAAGAAAATCTCAAACTAAACTTTTGATATGGAATTTGTGCGTCCGTAAATAATGAAAGATATTAAAACAGTGTAAAACACTTGTCCAAGGATTTCAACGGGGAAAGAGGGAGAGTTAGTATCAGTTTTTTATTTTAGTGGCGTTTTCAAGGTTATTTGAAGGTCAACTCTGTTTTTTTAATAACGTGATCAAAGTGGGCTAATATTTTAGTATTGTGGCGGACCAGGGCTCGGGTTTTATTAATTTATAACAATTATCTTTTCGAGCAGCTTTGGTTGTATTTGCACGTTGTTCTCTCTCACTACATTCTGCACGTGGTAACGCTCAGTCTACTCCCTCTGCGCTTACTTGACACACTCTCATCATACCAACTTCGATTCAATCATAAACCTACACTCTTCAGTCGTACCAACTCAGTCATTCACTCGTGCCACAGTACTATGTTTTCCATTAAGTGTTTTGGGGGGAAAAGGGGACCCTCCACGTTTTCTAAAAATGGGAAGTAGTATTCACTTTTTAGTATAGCGATACCTCCAATTTAACTAAATAGCATTTATTTGAACCACATTGAATATTTTTTAAAAAACTTCTTCTGAATTGAAACTGACGGAACGAAAAAAACGAAAAATATCATAATACATAGCATTACAAACTATTTTATTCAATGTTGAAAATTATGTCCTTGGACTTCTAGGCACTTTATAAATCTTGTAAAAATACTCTGTCGAACATTTGATAACGTAAAAGTAGTAATCAATGCACAAGCAGTTCCTAACGCAAGAATAACTTGTCCGTGGACGTATATTCACAGAATCAATTTCAATTGTTTGCTATAACTCTGTAACTATGCACAATAGAAAAAAAGTGGTACAGGTAAAAGCTATTCAGTTTAATGAGATGTATAAAAATAACACAAGAAATCATCAATACTTCCCATTTTTAAAAATGTTGGGAGCTCCCGTTTCTCCCCAAAATTTACCCGAAAAACTTTAATTCATACTAAAATATTATCCCCTCTTAACCATTTAATTAAAAAAAATCAAGTTGTTGCCATTATGATATAATTCGTCAGGGATTTGCTAGACAGACAAGGTTTATTCAGGATTAGGTTATGGATACAGGGATCGATAGTACACGGGATATAAATTTACGTTTGAACGTTATAATTGTTGGTAGGTAATCGATCCCTATGTTACCGACTGAGCGGTTTGGGGTGTAGAGATGAGTGTGTTGTAAAAAGTTATATAGATAGTAGTTCTTCCGCAACCGTACAACGAGACACAAGTGTGTCTAGCCAAAGAGTATTTATATATTATGTCTCATCGTAAAATAGTGTGTTAATAATTATCCTTATATAGTTAAAGTGATGCTAAGAGGGTTTTTCATTTATTTATTCCCGATAAAGTTTCAACAATAATAAAGGTCGCATACAAGGTTTTTCTCAGAATCGCATGTGTACTCTAGCTAGTGGTACACACAGGGGTCCAGGAGATATTCTCTACACTTCCGTTCGGATGGCGTCCAGGTATTGTCGCCGTACTCTCCATACCGAACGGGTGTTCAGGAATATTCTCCTGTACCGTAATTCGGGCGTCCAGGAGTTATCGCTCTCTCGTTCGACAGGCGTTCAGGTATTATCGCCGTACTCTCCATGTCGAACGAGCTGCCGGGAACAAACTCCCGTACTCTCCCGTAATCTTGGCAGGCATCCAAGTATTGTCGCCGTACTCTCCTGCCGAGGCCTGGGCGTCCAGGAGGTGCTCTGTCCTCTTTCGTTCGACAGGCGTTCAGGTATTATCGCCGTACCCTCCATGTCGAACGAACGGCCAGGAACAGTCTCCCGTACTCTTCCATCCTCCCGGCATGCGTCCAGGTATTATCGCCGTAATCTCCTGCCGGGGTCAAATATACTAACCAAGAATAACAAAAGGACCGTGGCCTCTGTGAGCCCGCAATTTATATACATTCGTTGCTATCGGCGGACGCGAAATCAACAACCGGGTTGTTAAGCGCAATTCGTCTTTTCGCGCGCTTCCCCTCGCGTCGCTCTCCCCGTGGCCGTCTATAAACTTTCTTCTGGAAGCTTCCCGAACCTCGTAGCTCCGCGTTTTGTCTTTACTCGATTTTGTATATGCTACAAAGTCATATTTTCATTAGATTCTGAGGAGACAGCGTGGAATGCTTTAGTTGGTACAACCCGTAGAATTGCTTTTAATTTGCTTCGTTTGGCTGCATTTGATTAAAACTATTTTATCGGGAATATCATGAATAGTTATAAATAGTAATAATGTATGTCTGTCGCAGCGCACGCGTTAATATTGGTAGCCAGTCACTGATCACTTTAGAAATAAGGATTGACGCACAAGTAGGTATAGACAGAATTAACTGTATTGTAGTGGTACTGATAGTTTTTCGCAAATATCTCGGAAACTAATTGTAAGCGAGACCGCTGCTAATATACAAAGGAAAAAGTTGTTTAAAATGTTGAGACTTATAACATATTCAAAAATCATCGAAATTCTGTAATTTCACCGTAAGTATTTTAAATTATTTAACGATGTTCCACCCATTTGATCATTTTAAAACTTTTATACAAAGTAGTTACATGACAGAACATTATTTCTGACCTTCTTTAAAGTGGTCACTCAAAGGATTGTTTGTGAAAACCACCTCGGAAAAATAAATTATATTTTTCCGTACCTTAATAATTGATTTAAAATTCGGATAAAAATGTGTAAAAAAAACTAGTTTGTAGCTTCATTTTCACTTTTCTTTGATCTAAATATCTTAAGCAATAATAAATTGTAAAATTTTGGCTTTTCACCCTCATATTACTTTCGAACGAACGGATAGAGATCGGAAATTTTACACAATAGTGTGTAGCGATACACGATTCGCAGCGTTAAACAATAAAAATAACCGCCTGCAGATGTTAGGATCTAGAGTGGTAATACCTACCCTGGTGTCTGCAGGATGGTAAATAATTTTACTGATTTATAAATTACTTACAGGGGCGTAGAAAATTTAACTACCCCGTCATAAACGCTGCCAGTCGTGTTGTTTCGGCTTGACCGCTGGTCGTCGTACGCCTGAGGCCGGTGTCGCCCAGAGCTGAGCACGGAGAAAGCAGACCAATTCCGCGGACCCGAGCGCGCACAATGTGATGAAGTGCCCGACGGGATAAGTAGACACAGCAAAGAGTCGAAAAACAATAGCGTTTATTCACCAGATTTTACTTCTGGTACACGGACAAAACAACAATTACGTGGTTAACAAAATAAGAAAGATAACGTAGTAACGATATTCTGAATGCGACACGGTCGCGAATAGAATAGATATATGTAGAAGTGTGACGCTGCCACGAGATAGACGTTATGCGTTTGGTTCGAAGGCGGAGTTCGAAGTGAAATCGCGAGACCGATCCGATTACGCTCGCAGAAATCCGTTCCTTCGAATTCGGCGATAAAGTGACGATGATTGGCGAATAGGCTGGGGATTCAAACGAAGGAGTTAGCTTCGACCGTTGCTGTTGCTGTTATGATCGCGAGAAGAACGTTGGAGCGGACGCGGCGCGGGGACCGCGATTACGAAGTCAACGGGTTTACGAACAGCTGACGTTCGGAAGAACCTCGCTTCGTTTGAATCCTAACAGCTCTTTTCGCCCGTGATACGCTCGTGTTGATTGTATAT
>CM052222.1:51128-63847 GCA_028454225.1 Lasioglossum leucozonium
TGCCGAGGCGCCTTGGCACCCCCCCGATGTTGACTCGTACGTTACACCTGTTAAATTTATTTGATCAGCAATTTCATGCTCAACTGCTAAAATGGCCTAACCATTAAGACGATGTTGTATAGTCGTACGTAAAAAGTTCTTAATTAATTTTAATTTAGAAAAACTCCTTTCGCCACTTGCTACAGTTATTGGTATCGTTAGCAATATTCTTAAAGCAATAGTAAGGTTTGGGGCAAAATTTAACTTTGTAATTAAGCTCAGTACATTGTTTAGGCTTTCTTTTTTGCCCAAAAGCGCAAGTACTGCTGAAATTTCCTCTGCTAATTCTACCCCATTTATATCAACAGAATCACCATCAGTTAAAATACATTCTAAATTTTTACACTGTTTTAGTAGCATTTTTTTGGACATGGTATTTATGATACCATGTATATAGATATACATAATATAAATAATACCAATTATATAGATGACATATGTAAATTGAATAGTTCAATATAAGAGATGTGATGTCGTGCACTGCACGGACAACAGACGTGTGGTAAATCAGAAGAAGGAAAAAAACAGAATAGAATCATGCGAAATAAAAGATTATCGAAACTCGCGCGGGAGCGGCCCGCTTCTGCTGCGCACGCATCAGAGAGAGTGCAACTCATACGCAACAAACGCATAAAGTATGTGAAACATTCTGGGACCGTCAAAACAATGTAAATACGCTACGCACTGTAAATTTTTAGCGAACGAAAAGAGCGATGTGTGAAATTTTCTATTAATTGGGTATTTAAAACATCAATATTTTTCTCACACTTACAGCCAAAATGGCGCCCCTATATTTTGGCGTCCCGGGCAAGTGCCAGGGTTGCCCCCCCCCCCTTAGAGCGGGCCCTGCAGTTACCAGAACCTCTTCCCCGCGAGACACGCTAGAAATGTCATTCGCGTTAGAATTATCATTTGGTACAATACCGTGTTACACACAAATAAAGAAATATCTTTTCTGAAATTCACGTCTCTATTTATTAGTAACTATCAACCGTTATAAGTGTTTTAGGAAAAAAATATTGTTTAGCAGATTAAAAAAAATGAAAATTTGTATAGAGGGCGATTACCCATTCTTATCCTGTCAAATACATTAATTTAATAGCGAAAGAGAAATAAATAATAAAATCTGCTTGTCTATTTACAGGGGCTGATTCAAATACCTGTGACAATTTATATAGTCCTGGCAGGACTTGCAGCCTTCGCAAGCGGTAGTATCATTCTCATGTTCTACATGCAGCGGAAAACTAGCAGGCGCCAACGTCAGAGTGTAGAAGAACCTGAAGCTGACGGTCAAGAGGAAGACGAATCGACCTTGCTGGGCGCCGAGAGCCAAGAAATCGAAGAGAAGGAGTAATCGTGGTCTTAAAACATGGAAAGCGTGTAGCATTTAAGACTCATATATTTTTACAACACTGACACCAGTTTGGCACAGGTATCTTGCGTGATAGGTTAAAGGGATAATTATGGGTATATTGAAAAAACTGAACGTTGTATAGATCCATTTGATTTTGTGCTTGAAACTCCATTTAAGGAATTGATGAATAAGTATCAAGATCCTCGTTCATTTGATTTAGTTTCAAAGAATGAGAGAGAATGAGAGAGAGAGAGAGAGAGAGAGAGAGAGAGAGGTGCATAAAACCTAATGAGCAGATACTTCCAAAAATATTGATAACCTGAAGAAATATCATCGGAGAATGCCAAATTACGAAATTACTTTAGAAGATTCTCAAAATGTTAACGTTTTCTTCTCGTTTACATATTTCTATTGCGCCGATTTAAATTGTTATCTGTTATGTATGTAATATTTCCTTATATTAAGGACTGTACACGATTCACGCGCAGAAGCGTATACTTTTTAGCTGTAATCGATTATGGTAAATGAAAGACTAATTTTTTATTGTAAATGTGGAATCGGCGAAAAGGTTTTCATTATACAAAAAGGATTTCTTTCCGGTTTTGTAATGTGGTAACATTGATGAGTAAAAGCGAAACTACAAGAAACTTGCAAAGTATGAAATAAACCTCAGCACTGCATGTAGAAACATTAACTAGTGTGGAGCCAATTAATCTTACATATCAATGACAGTTTGAGCATTTTCTAAATTAGTTGAAATGTACCTAAAAACATCGTTTAACATCTTCGATATCTTTGGAAATATTCATATGTCATGTTTTATACATCTCATTTCATTGTCAATAGTCGTATTGCCTTAATAAGAATGACACTTAATGTAAACCACGATTAATATTGGTAAACTACGAACATCTGAAACATGACTACGCATGTTTCTGAATGAATGTTTCTGAAACATGACTACACATGCTGCTAAATTCCACGATATCTGATTGTCGACGGTATCATGGCTTTTACTTTTTATACAAAAAATATCAAAAAATGTTTACTGAGTATCGTAAATAATTTACAGCGATAATCAATTCGGTATTGTTTCACAAAAGGATTTCACGCGACGTTGTTTTGGAGTTAAGCTTTGGGCGATCCTGTGAAAAGCAACCATTAAAATAACTGCACTCCGAAGTACCTCTTTTCTAATCGTTTAAGGTTTTCATAGTGATCAAAGATCAATCTATGGAGTCCAACCTTTTATAAGAAGAATCAGACTCAACTTCTTGAGTCTAACGCGATTCTAGAGATCGGTGCAATAGTTAGAAGTCTTCAAATACAAATGCTTTCCATTGAGTGAGCGCTGATCACAAAAATATGAACCAGCGTCTACCATGTATTCAAGAGTATTTTTAGCACGGTGCTCAGATGCGCAGATGCATTGTTCTCTGACTAAATTTTGTTGACATAATTTTAAGAGATATTTTTATTATCTGCTGATATTGTTGAATATTGTGCATTAATGAAATGGATCGATGGCGATCACCGCAATACGCTTCAATGATTTTTTACGCTCAAAATTGAGCGTTGTAGAGGCCGAATGGTGATAAACGATTACAATCTGTGAAGTAATGCTTTCTACTCTTCAACAACACTGAAAATGAAAATTATTATGACGGTGATGAACAGATTACGGATTTTTATGATTATTCGTATTTTATAGATTTGTCTTGTACATCATTAAGATGTTACTTTTATTGTTTTGTGCACGTGAGAATATGTTCTAATTACCTTTCTGCAATAGTAGAAAAATTCTCCATCACTACAATAAATACTGACTGCTATTCAATACATATATATGTATACAGGGTGTCTGAAAACTTGACATGGGCGGTTGCTGAGGTGATTTGAAGCGACATTTTCCTTTTGCAAAATGTCCGCCGGGGCTTCGTTTAGGAATTATTAAGAAAAAACATAGACCAATCCGAGCACGGCTACAGCGGACGGACTCTGGCTCGCCCAATAACAACGCAACGCTCAGCGAGATCTGTCGCTGTGCCGGAATCCGTTCACTATAGCTGCGTTCTGATTGGTCCGTATTTTTTGTTAATAACTCCTAAACGAAGGCCCGGTGGACATTTTGCAAACGGAAAATGTCGCTTAAAATTAGCTCAGGAACCGCCCTTTTCAGGATGTTGTAGGAGTTTTGGGACACCTTGTACAGTACTACAATAGTATCAGACCCGGGCACTTCTGAAATAACATTAAATAAAATATTATTTCAAACAACATGTTATTTTGTTGTATAATTATTTGCAATAATTATTTCAGATAATTACAAAATTAATCTTCACGATAATTTCAGTCGAATTTATACTGAAATCCTGTATTGTAAATTATTTTAGGAATTATTACTTTGACAGACTTGCAATAAAGAAATATCGAGATAATATACTATTTGAAATTGCTATTATTTCAAATAAACCAGTTCAAAATTTATTTGTGTATTTCTCATTGAAAATTTTTTAATAAATGTGTTAGATAATTTGTTTCAATTTTTGTAAAGTGCAGTGACAGCATACGTATGCAGAAGTCAACTTGCACTCGCAATAAATATAAAGTCGTTGTACTTGAAAACAAAGCCTCGTACGCAGAAGTTATACATATACAGTATTCGGTGGATCTAAGCGCAATGTGAGGGGCACGATCTAATCGCAGTGCCTACCCATTCCACTGAGGAGCATATCCCGTCAGAGGCCACGAAGCTCGAGTTGCCTCGGTCGCTGAGCAGTGTAACCCTACTCCGTAATCCGACAACGGCTCAGAAATATCGGTGTGAATCAGTACTGACTACTACTAATCCAATTACAAAACTTCTTTATTTTTCATTATTTTTTTATGGAACTTTCACCAATTTATTTGTTGCATTTTTCTGATTAACTTTACACTAAACACGACATAATTCCAGGTATATTTAGTGGTTTAATTGACGGTATGGAGTCAGTTTAGAACATTGAATATGTGTAAAGATGGGCGAAATTATAGCTTGTTTAGTATCACTTTAATCAGAAAAATGTCACGAATATATAGGTAAAATTTCATTAAAAACAAGTAAAAAATAAAGAAGTTTCATAATTGTGCTTTTCTACGTTCGGCTTCCTATGCGTCGACGCGCTCGAGGCAGGCATAAAAAACAGCGTCGGGGCACGATCTAAGCGCACCCAAAGAACCGACATGCGCTTGCATCGAGCGAATACTGTACTATACTTTTGGTTTCTGCTTCTTCTTCCATACGAAATCCTCTTTTCTTAGTGGAACTACAATTGTCGAAACACCCTGTATAGGTAAAATGCTTTGTCGAGTATTAATATCTTCGATAAATATCTGCTAAATGGTTGCCATCTGCGATTTTAGTGGCGAGTTGGGAAGTCATAATTCTGAGCAGTGTCGTACATACAATGTGTTAAGAAATAATAGGTTCAGTCATATATACATGTATGTCATTGATCGGCATTGACCACTATGACAGTGGTCGGCACGTGGCATCCCTTTCGGCCGATTTTCAAAGGCTACGGCCCGTTTCTCTTGCCGCGCACCTCACTCCTCGTGGCGGCCACAGTTCTCGAGCCACCGCAGTCCCGTACCGTATGAACTGCGCGTGGCCCATCCCTAGGATATTCTACATCACCTCGGGAGGTACTATTGTCAATGATACACAGTTCACTACAAGTTTTAGTAGAGAAAAGGTCGGTGCGGGACTCGAATAGTTACGGGAAGATAGGACTAGTTTGAATTGGTGAGTTTGGGAAACGATAGTGCGCTGGTAAATTTTGTTTTAATTGTGTGAATAATTTTTTTAATTTTCAAATATGTCTGGAAAACAGCCAAAATTTTAGTGATGAGCGGGAAGAATTTTTTTTCGCGAACATTGGTAAATGTACAATTTACCTTATGTGGGAATTTGATCCTAAACACGCGAAAAAATATGCAATGAGACGGCATTTTTTATCTCGCCATTCGTACGAAGCTCGCGAAAAATTAAAATCACTAGTACGGCTCAAATTGGTACGCCTGGAAAGTGGTACGGACATTTCCGAGGATTTCCGTTCTTACGAGATAGCTCGTCAAGACTCATATCTCATATCGAATTTTATAGCCAAAGGGAATAAACCATATGCTGACGTCCAACCTTTCATTCAATATTTCAGACATTTCAAGTAGGTACGTCTGAACGTCCACGAAGAAGTTTTCCCATGTCTAAATAAAATTTTAGCGACGAAATTAAAAACTAAAATTTATTATCCGAATTTATTATAATTTATTATCTGAAATTATCATGCGACGTAGTGGAATAGGCCTACAGAGGATACCACTGGCCAAGAAAAAGAAAACGCATTGACAATAGTACCTCATAGGTGATATGGAAACCTACTGATACGGATGTCGCCTTGATACGCCCTAATCGCCACGCGTAATTCATACGGTAAAGGCCTACGGTGACTCGAGAACTTTGGCCGCCACGGCGAAGTGAGGCGCGCGGCCGGAAGGAGCGGGCGTAGCCTTCGAAAATCAGCCGAAAAGGATGCCCGTGCCGACCAGTGATGTGTACAGTCGTAACATATGAACAAATCTTTTATTTTATTTATTATTTACAGAGTACTAGGCACTTATACTAACGAATATATGTGGCAAATATTATTTACAAATAATGTTTCAAAGATTAGAAATTTTTTCGGTGTTTAACCAATTTTTAACCGTTAATTAATGAAAGGTTCATTTGAAGAAAAATATTAATGTTTCAAACCAATATTAGAAATTTTTTCTATATTTAGGTTCGATTTAAGAAAAATATTAATTTAATGTCATTAATCATTATTCACTTAACAGAAATTAAAATGGCTGAACCTCCGCTCAGGGGATTAAAAATTTTCAACTTTTCTGATTGTAATATTATACAATTCGACGAAAAAATGATAAAACTTTAAATTTTAGTGCGCGGAGTCCAAGTTTTAGTATGCGGAATTCACTCCTTCAAAAATTATACACGAGTGAAGTTGCTCGATTTCAAGTTCATTTAAGAAGTTAGAAATTTTGGTTTCCAGACATAGGAGTGGGTATGCCGGGAATTCCGCGCATTAGGAATTAAAATTTTATCATTTTTTTCATCTAATTGTATAATATTACATTAAAAAGAGCTGAAAATTTTTGGTCCTCTGAGCGAAAGTTCAACCGAGGTCAGCATTCTGGACAACTTTTCCGTACACATGTATAGGTCTGGCGGCCAGCCTTCTCAGCTCCCTCACGAACTTAATCCTAACCAACTCCAAATCAGTGAGACCGTAGCTTTCCGACAAGTTCAATAGAAATTACATTTAATGTCATGTATTTTTTGAAATAATCAGCAGAATGTATGCAATAAACAATTGATTCAAGATCTAAATATTTTATAAATATCTCGGAAACTAAGCCCGAGAGACGCATACATGTATAGGAAAAAGTTGTTCAGAATGTTGATCTCGACAACATATTTCAAGACCAAGGTTATGTGTGTTGAGTTCCCTTTTGTCAACATTTATCTTAATATTTAATAGCTTTTTTCAATTTTAATTAAAAGAATTATACGCTTTGGCATGGAGTTAGCGAGATCCAGGAACTATTAATTTGTAACACTGGTCCAAGCGTTGTGAATTACGGTTTTTGAGCTGATTTGCATTACTGAATTGGCGACAATTTTCATAAATATCACGTACCAATTGTCCCTATACATTTTCTATCCGGTTAAGGTCATGGGATCTTGGTGGTTACATTAATGTTTCTATATTTTTTCGTGTAGCTATGTTTTGTCGTTGATAAAATGTGAAGGGCCGCATTATCGCGCATGAATTTTATCCTGACTCGTAAAAAAGGACGTATACAGCGTTACAAGTGTTCCTCTAAAACAGTTTGATATTTTCTCGAATTAAGACGAGTGTCGAAAAAAGCTAATGTCGTCTAGCCGAATGCAGAAAACGCCACCCAAATCATGATGGACATTCCATCGAAATTACGTTTAGAAAAGTAGCACAGTTCTTAAAGTAGATGGTACCAATAGTTTGCTAATCCACCTGGCCCGTCTAAAGTGAATTTTTTTCATCGGACCAAACGATTTGAAAATTGAAAAATAAGCTACAACATCCTTAGTAGAGGATATACGCGTAGAGAATACCATTGACAATCCACGTTTTATGCAGTCCTGCAAATTTTACACGTACTTACTTCATAGTGCTCTCTTTTAACGAGATTAGAAGACGTTTTCGTATACCATGACATGAGAGACATTTGGTGCGAATTCATTACATAATCGCCGTGTTCCTACAGGTGAGTTGATGTCTTGGAGATGATTGCTCTTTTATCACGCGATGATAATTTCGATGGTCTTCTTGGAGTTTTCTTCCCACCATATCGTCCCCTATCTGCAGAAACATATTCGCTACATTGCACGATCTACCTAGACAGCGATCAATTTCGCGATTAGACATCCCAGAATGTTTGAATGCCAAGTGTCCCTTTTCCTTTTTTATTCAGACACGTGCAGCCCGCAGGCCGACAGTTTGTCGCCCTTAATTCAGTTTTCGGACATTAGACATTAAAAAAACTGGTTATGTTCAGAAAAATATTTGCCACAGAAATTCGTTGGTATAAGTACCTAATACCCTGGAAATTGTAAATTGGTTGAAACGTTTGTCCATAAGTTACATCTATTAACGTGCTTGATCCAGTAATTTCTTAACGCAACATATGTTCTGGGTTCTGGGTTCCAACTAACTATCGCTGTTGATCAAAATGTTATTATTTGAGAAAATTTACCCTAAAGTATTACATATACACAATTTAGATACCAATAATAGAGTGTACTTGTTTATCTTTCTTACTGAAAATGATGTTATTTCTTATGATTTGAAATGAATTCGTGGAAAAATTATTCACAATCAGTATAAGCATAAGTCATATCCTTGTATTCTAATGATAGGACTTATGTATTATATTAATATAGATATTAATTGTAAAATTTTTCGAATTTCTCAATTTAACAATATGATATTACAAATAGTTAAACTATTTATAGCATATGAAAGATATTATTTGGAAAACAGTAAAATATCCGTGACGTAGACATTTTTTAATTTTTCATTGTTTATACCATTATTAAAAACGATTAATATGTAATTTTGAAATCAGTGTATTTCATGGGACTCGATGTTCGAAAGGACTTTGAAATGTTGACGTAGCTTGTAAAGTGTGTTGCGTTTTGATAACTAATCCAAATAAAAATCGGAATGAAATATATAAATAAAATAAAAGAACTTAAAACCTAGATTTTATCTAAACAGATTCTTAATCGGAAATTTTTTTGTAAGAAATGATTTTGGTTAATTATACCCTATTAAATGTAAATAGTATCTGGCAGATTATGGTATACTGTTACGTAAACTTTGTTGGTAATAACTTTTTAATAAACGGCGACCCGAAATTAAAACCTTCACAATGCTACTAAAGATAATGGCCTGAACAACATATTAAAATATAATCGAAATCAGTGATGGCTCCATTTTTGTAAATATACATTTACCATATATGTATGTATGTATTCTTATTCTTATTGAAACATTTTCGTGAGAACTGCAAATTACTTAACAAAAATGAGATGAGGCACGACATTTCTTAAATGTCCTTATCGAAATAAGAAAAATCAAGTTTCTGTATTATAACATAAACGGTACTACTGAACGCTGATGGGAACTAATTTCATGATGCACTAATATTGTACATTATATGTATAGTGATTGGCAATTAACGCTATTAGCAGTAGTTGAATTAACGTAATTTCACTATCGTATGGTAAAACAAACGAAGTTACAAACAAGGACACATATAAAACGTAACGATTGGCATATTAGTAATATTAACATCTTGTCCATGTCCATGTAAAACCGTCGAGTCGGTCTTTCAGAACACCGCTGTTTATAGGTCAAACATAGAGTTTATTCAGTTGTTTATTTTTACAAAATTAACAAAATATAATTGAAACAGTAAACGAATAGTTATATTCATTAAAAAATTTTACAGTTTATTTAATATTTGTGGAACTATATATAATAGTTATAATTTTATATTAATATATAATTTTAAAATAAATCTGAAGATTCTTACGTTTTCCGCTGCTTTTCGTTCGTTTCTGTATTAAAAGTTTCGTGAAGACGTTGTTGATAAATAATCCGGAGAAAGTGTTCGAGTGTGAAGGGTTAATATGTATTTGTAAAAGCAGAGGAATACAAAATGTCTACTATCAGAACTGTTCTGTTCTCCAACCTGTTCGGGCAAACGAGGTTCTACTGTAATAAATAGATTGCGGATTTTTATGCAAAATAAAAATTGCTTACATTAATTGCAAGAAACAGGAGTCAAATAAAAATTTCTTTCTTGCTATATTGGGCTTAGTAAGCTAATGCTGATACGTTGATATTCTTAAATTCTTTTAATTTGTCGACTGCTTTAAATTGTACTAGTGACAAAATAACTATGGATATATCAATTTAATCAAATGATTTTTAAAATTATGAACAGTAAAAATACAATAATTGATATGCAGCAATTTCCTATTTCGGTTAGTTCGATATTAAAATGTTAATTTATTACAAAAATCGGTACACATTATTGTTGTATATCGATTGTAATAATTATCTTTTTGGTTACACCGTTACACAATGTTTTCTTAAGGTTGTATGTCATACCCAGACAGCACTGAGGCGATAAAAAAAATCGGTTTTTATTTTATTTAAATATAGGTTTTAATCGGGTTATAAAAAACAATTTTTCATTTTTTAAAAATTTGAAAAGAACATCTATAAACGATACTTGTAACAATATATCGATATTGTAAAAATCTGGAGATTGTCACTCTAGAACTTCCATGTGAGATCCGTATCTTTAAGACGTTTTATTTCAAATATTCAAACGGCGTCTCTAAAAAGACGTTTTTAAGACTTCTTATTTTAGATGTTAAAACAACGTCTCGAAAAGACGTCTTTAAGACATCTTAAAGACGTCTATTCAGGACGTAAGACGTTCAGACCTAAAATGGATGTAAAAAAGATGTGTGTAAGACGTCGCGTGCTTGCTGAGTATGCACTACCGGTGTACAGCACTGTTGTACATTTTTCGAGCTGGCATTGTATCTTTCCAGTGGAACTCAATGTTGAAAAGAAAAATTTGATCACGAATGATGCACAATAGAAAATCAGTTTACTTGCAGACTGAAAAAACTTCGCCATATGAAATTAAAAAAAAATTACTTTTCTATGTGACCCTGTTGATTCTATCATGCCATTGATCAGCTAACATTAATCGTATTTCATATTAACATTAGTAACAAATCTTCTAAATGTGTTACTGCCATCGCTATTATCGTCTACAGAAGTATTGCTCTATTTTAATTTCATTGCACATAATTGGACTGTGTTTTCCAAAATATGATATTACTTCATGAAATATTATATCAGCAGTCTAACGAACGAACAGGAAATGTCTAATTTTTGTCGAAATCGAGACGTGTATTTTATAGATATACACTTTATATGTATATGTAATTTATATTAATTGGTATATTGAATATTTGTATTTAAAAAAAGAAGGAATATACAAAACATTTTGTTATTAGTTGCACAATTTTCATCGTTTTCAGCTAGGCCAATGGTCGGCAAACTGCGGCCCTTTGGCTTGAAAAGCTTGAGTGTAGCTTGAGTGTGGCTTTTCTACGAATGACCACATGTTTAAAATAAATTTAATACATTTTAATTTACATTGTAATTTAATACATTTTAATACTAAAAACCATGATATCTGGTTGTCGACGGTATCACGGTTTTTAATTTTCATACACAAAATATCAAAATATGTTTACTGAGTATCGTGAATAATATACAGCTTTATTTTATTTTAATTTAATGGTAATTTAATACATTTTAATGCTAAAAACAGAATTCTTGTAAAGAAAGGCTCTTAAAAGAGATCTAAATCGTTTTACTGCTGATATTTGGTTCTTTTGACTAATGAGCTTGCCAACCACTGAGTTAGGTTTCTGTGAAAAAAATTATTATTACTTTGGAACCTAGGATGATTACAATTGAACTCTGTTTCTTTATAGTTGAATAAGATTTGAAAATTGTGTTCAATAAGGTTAGAAAAATGACACACATAAAAAAATAATTGATTAGCGTTGTGTTTACATATTATGTTTCGTGTATTTATTTTCCTGAAACCCAGCAGTATGTCTTAAACCGTTGATAGTACTGAAGATACAATTTTGATTAGTTCGGTGATTCATGACAGCCGATGTGCTATGCTACGTGGTAACAATAAGTCTTATACGTATGTATACATATGTATGAAAACAATATTACATAAGTAAGTGATTATTTTTTTCATTGTACCACCAGTTGCGTCACCAAATTCATAAATGACATTGACATTTTTAAATATTATAAATGATGTGTATACTAGGGTGGACCTTAGCTATACCTGGTGAAATTTTTTTGCGAGATTTTTTCACACACACACACACACAAACCCTCCCTACTATTGTGCCGTTGGATAAGAAAATAATTCCTGTAATAGTTGAAGTTGATTGGATAAGAGGAAGACGTGCCGCATTGACGTTGAAGTTGCGAAAAACGAACTTTTATAGGAATGGAAATATTCGAAGGAAAGTACCAATTCTTTTAGTTGTATTCTTATACTCATTTAAAAAATAGAGAAATTAACGTTCAACATAAATATGTTATATGTAATCAGAGTATAATATTTTTAACCGGATGTGGTGAATATTACACAAGGCAACAAGTACAATTAAAGACATTTTACAAATTTTTCATTAATATAGACTTTTTTACGTCTAGATAACGCTTTTTGTAGTCTGATACAGTTTGCATTATAAATTGTTTTCCTCCTTCATTACGCGATAGTAGATCGTTAAATTTTTATGTAAATTTGACTCCTCGTTCTGCCGAATAATTAACTACCGTTAAATTATTTACTATATTTAAGTCTACGTTACAACTGGGATCACTTTGCCATTTGAGAGTTTTTTATTTATAAAAGGTAGGGAAATCGAAAATCTTTTTAAAAAACAAAGTTTTTTTAGTTATAAAGGCTGCAATTTTGCTATGAAAGTCATTTACATTATTTGAATTAACTACCAATCTTTTTACATCATTTTACATAATTTCCTTTTTTTTATATAATTCAGAACATTTAGGTAAAAAAAGCAAGGAGAATAAGGAACAATATTAGAAGGGGGGGG
>CM052222.1:64347-113425 GCA_028454225.1 Lasioglossum leucozonium
TTTTTTTATCAAATATTGTGGTTAGTTCTCGTTAGTTCTCGATTGCAGGTTTGAAATATTTGAAAAGTTGTAAAGGACGTTTCTGGCAACGGTACCCATATATTCGTACTGTGCATACACAGTTCTGTGATTTTCAAATTATAACGTAAGAAACGTTTATGGAGACTGTTTAAATCATCTCCTCCAAATGACATCTAGGACGTTTATATAATAACCCGGTGGATAGTTGTAGACATCGATCGGCAAGCTCTCGATAGTAGGGTCGAAGATCGCGATCTTTGACATCGATCACCTGAGAAACTCAAAACTTTCCATTTTCCAAACAGTTTTATTATAATTTGTAGAACATAACTGTTTACTATTCTAAGTGAAATTATCAGCGCTAGTGATAAGATATTAAAACTTTATTAAAATAGAAAAAGTTGTTAATTGAACAATGTGATATCCTATTTTGTTTGTATAGTTCAGTGGTACAAAAGGTTAACAAGATTAACATTTTTTTACGTTTACGGAGCACTGAAAACGACTATATTACATTACTTTATAAAAATAACAAGAATATATATATATATATACAAAAAAATAAATATAATAAATAATATTAATAAATAAAAAATATTAGAACCTGTCATTTTGACAGGTCCCACAAACCTTCTTAGTATGAAGGTATATATAGTGCTTATTATAATATACGATAAGTTAAAAAATATTGTATATGGGAAAGCACAGGATTTCTTAACTTGACAACATAATCTCTTATTATGTGAATCCCATTTGTTATGTCAATAGATTCATGTTATTTACATAACCTGTTTTGTGACGAACGCTATGGATTCTCTCTGTGCGTGTGTGTATATAGTAGACACCTATATAGACGAAAAGCCAAGTGACAATGCGTCAGTCGGTGACTGACTTCTATTGCGTGTACATCGCGCATATTGCGCATCTCTATTGTATCTTGTGCCTTTACGCAGAAAAATTGATTTTTGTGTTAAAAAAATCATTATTTTTTATATCATTATACATAAAACTATACAAACTATATTATTATTTTCCGTATAAAAAAACTTATGATTATGAGTTCGTTCCTAAATTCATTTCGCAGAATTCTTCTTATATGTTGACATCTTACATAGGGATGAAATAAAATTAATTATTTTGATAGAAAAGTTAAGAATTAATAGAAAAGTCCACATACATAGTTTTGTAGCATTAATTATTTTTGTTGACATTGTTAATTTATATTATACTGATTTATAATTTATATGTTACTGCTTTATACATTTATAACGTATGTAGTTATATAGAAAAGAATAAAATGAAATTGGACAAACCCGCCGTTTCATTCTCAATGCAAGAATGTGGGAAATAAATTCATATTGTTCATAGTATTCATTCAATTAGTCTTAGGGAATGTAAATAATTCGTGAGTACTCGTGCCATGATAAGA
The DNA here is from genome assembly GCA_028454225.1 of Lasioglossum leucozonium. NCBI lineage: Eukaryota > Metazoa > Arthropoda > Insecta > Hymenoptera > Halictidae > Lasioglossum > Lasioglossum leucozonium. The sequence continues at coordinate 65,798 of CM052222.1, forward strand.
AAATTTTGAATATGCAAGTAGTAATTAGAATACTGTGCTAAATTGTATAACCGATGACCATTTGTAATTCAAAAGTGGTTGAATTTGTAGATTACTAAATTACTCTTTTTAATGTTATATAAAAGATAACAATATTCTATTTGATGAATATGTTACATCAGAATGTACGTGTCGTTTTTGAGATGGAAAAATATCTATCTAAACCCTTTTTTTCTGTCCTCGATTACATAATGTAATATTAGCATACTTTAACCTTCTAATACAAAGTAGCAAATAGTTTACAGTTGTTAAATATTTCATTATAGCAAAAATGGCTTGCAATTTTGAGGTTTCAGTAAAATACATTCTGTTTAGTTACATAAACATACATAAATAATATAATATACGTGTACAAGTTCATAAAACAATTTGTATTTTCAGTCAAATAGAAATTATTTATGGTTTCATCATCACGTATTTGTTTAAAATATACGATGAGGGAGTAAAGTGTAAAGTGCTTTAGGATTTTAAGGATGGTTATTTTTTTTTTTTGTAAGATGTACTTTTTTTGGAAATTTCTTTTAATGCGGTACAGTAATCTTTTGATAAGAATATAGTTGATTCATTAGCACTATTAATACCATTTATACGACGTCGAACGAGTAATAATTGTTCTTTATTCGGTCATACTCTAACAAAATAATCATCCAATTTATTTTTTCATGAAATGACCTTAATGATTTATAAATAATATCAACATATTCGAAAATTCTTTTCATTTTTCCACTATTTTAAATTTCGTCTTGTTATTTTTACTATAAATGCATAAAATACACAGATTTTTGACAAAATTCTATATTTAAAGGTATTATATGTGAATTTAAGTTGTAAAATTTGTAAAATTGGCGTAACTGAAATGATATATCTTCATTTACTAGATTTAAAACTTTGAATACGTTCTTCTTGAAATACCTCCTTAAGAACTTAACGATCTAGCTTCTTAATGATTAAACTAACATATTGTAAGAAAACGTAAAAAACTAATGAGAGCGTGAAACTAGACTGAAGTAAGTAGTTTGTGCTTTGTCATAAACTAGAGAATACTTATCTTAAATATTTCACTAGAATAGTACATGATTAACTGCAAATATGAAAATGCATCAAATGTTTATTTTCGATTCTTTTTAATTTTTATTCATTAGCTCGTACAAAATTTCATATAAAATAGGTTAGCAGACAGTTATTTATACATATATCTAGGTAACTCCAGATCAGTAGAACTCGGGATTTAATATTTTTACTTCATTAGATCCATTACTTAATTTTTTTTCGATTTATTTAATGATATTTGTGATCATAGACACAATATGACGTATTGGTACGTATTGATATTACATGTCTGTATTTAAATTTTAGTTATCAATATATGACTGCCACTAAACTAAAACCACTGGTTTCACATTTACGAATTCTGCAGAAATAATTTGCCTGTTACGTCGAGTTAGGTTTTCGGTATGTTTCCTATTCACAGGAATATATTTTGTAAGTGTTGTCATTTGTAATATTAATATTATTATTTACGCCTCGTTACATTCTTGACGTAAGCGACAGTGTAAGAATGTCAATCTTTTAAAAGAATTCTTAGAAAATATCTTTACATACTTTTTCAGAAAAAATTGATAAAAAGTTGATCTTTTTAAGTTAGTAAAATTGAAAGAAGCAGCCAATATAAATGATTGAAAATTTTTTTTATTTAATGATAGCCAGAAGACTACGGAATTCTATGTTAATTCACATTTTTATTCTATGTCCTTCATGTTTAATTACAGCAGGTTGAAAATAAACAGAAATAATACACAATTATATGCAATATTCCACTCTATAATTTTTTGAAATCATAAAATAAATCATAAAATTACATAGTCTAATTATTGCGTCCATATATGGACAATAAGAAAACTGTAAACTGCAACGCAGATGTAATTAGTTAAACATATATTCTACTTTAGTACCAGTGAATAATTTATACAATAATGTTATACTTTTTCATAATTTTGTTTAAGAACAAAAAGTCACGATAACTTCGACTCATGATTTTCAAACTAATGTAAGTACAGTGTCCAATGAATTATTAAAGATTTATAATAAAATTAAATTATAATACCTTAAAGCAGAATTGCATTTTTGATATTTTGGTGGAACAACTATAATGTTTTTGTGATGTTAGAAGAATTTGTTTACTAGATAATGTATAAACACATTTTTAAAAAGTACGTTGTATAGATTTATATCAGTTCTAGGGATATTTCCGATCTTGTGGTATAACCGGAAAATAAAATAAATAAGTCAAAACTGTGAATTAAAAGTGTCTTGTCCGAGGCTTCGGTTTCGAGGAACTCGAGTTTGAAAATTCGGCTAACACGCGTGCTATCAATAGGAATCAGCTGACGAGTCTGATCTTGACCTACCGGTTCTACTTCTTACAAATACCCGCGGACGGATCTTTAAAGTCGATTTTCTCGAAAATAGAGCCTCACCTGAATAAATTTTATTCTACATTTTCCACTTATTTTCTTATATAGGGTCGTCCTATTGTCGGTTGAACCAACAGTTACCGATTACATTTATACCGATTATTACCGATACAGTTATATAATAAAAATCTATTTGTGGTAAATCCTGTACTACATAAAACCTCGCAATTTTTCAAAGTTAATTGTTTCGAAAATACTTTTTAACAAATTTTATTGTACATTTTTGACTTGCATCTTTCTGTGCAATTGCATATACATCTGCATATACATTTTGTGCATATACATGTAAATATTTTATATATACATATATTTATTATAGAGTTATAGATCGAAAGTCGTAGAATCCTGCTATTTTGACTATTTCTAACTGTTTCAGCATGCACTAGATAATTGCAAAAAATATCTTACTAACTATTAGGGTTAGGACATATTCAGGTCAATATATTTTTACGTAGAATTTGATTCTCTATCGATTCACGATAAAAAAGGTAGGTCATACCATTTAAAGAAATCAAGATGACCTTGATTTGTCCGAATCACCTTCACATATATGTAAAAAGTTTGCATCGCAATGTTTCCCCCTCCATACCATGCAAGTTTTATATATATAATTTCTTCAAGTTATTACAAATAATGGAAATATCCAAGATGGTTAAAGTCATTGTACTACCCTGTTAAAAAAACTTATAAAAAGTGACCTCTATTACTTGTTCCGTAATTCCAATTAATTGTTTTTTTTTTTACTACACTTTCGTTAGACATCGTCTAATGTCTAATATACTGATCCATCCAACTTTTCCAAAAACACTCATTCGTTTGGTTCAAACAGGAAATCAATTAGCTTGAATGGGTGAACGGACTTTTATGGCCGACTGTATACATTTTTGAGTTCCCGATTCGCACAGGAAAATTGTTAACACATTACCGGGAAACGAGAATTCTTGTTTGACGACAAGTGTGTGTTTTTCTAGTAATTTCTCCGATAATGATATTATTTATGGCAGTGGTGAATTTTTTCATTTATTCTACGCATTGTAACATATATTTATTAGTGTTTTTCTGACAGTTAAATACACCATAGTAGTTAATTTAAAAGCTTATCTTTTCTATATCATTAATTCTACATATATCATTAAAATCACCCGTCGTATAAGAAAGTTTTAATAAAAATCCCCCGCCGTTAATGTGTTAATGCAGATAATGAATTCATGCAGATTACGCAATTATTTTACATAGTATATCAGTTATACAATGCTATTCACTAGATTGGGAATTCGTACACGCGAGACTAACAATAAGCGTGAACAGCAACGGTGCTAATGTATCACACGTGTACCAAACGCGTTGGGATATTACTATTATACGGTTACGTAACATCATCGAGCACAAAAAACTGTTTGCATTCACCAAATTTTATAATATTTTTTCAGCAAAATTTTTCAACATTAATCTACTTTACGTTATTACTCGATTTTGGGATGTGTACAAAATTTTCACAGTATAATTGTATAGGAATATAAAAGTATAATATAAAACTGTTCAAGTATTTATGTACTCGACTCCGGAAGTTGCTCGTATAAATATAAATCATTGAGTTTGACCTTCCTCAAGTTGTAGCCTGTCGTTGGTTGATATTCTGACGTGTTGATTACATATGGGTGTCACAATTCATTGTCGACTTTAAAAAATTAATGTTTGTCGTATTATATTTGTGTAAACGTAGTTTTGTTGAAATTTATATTATCTGAAAGGGTTTTAAATTGACAATGATAAAGTTTTAATTTCGAGTTTCGATCTGATTTATTAAACTACATAAAACACTTCAACCCTCTGTCTACTGTGCAGCAGTCACGGATTTTGCATCAAGCTAAAGTGAGTCAGAATGACTCCGGCATAGTACTCCGCGCTTCAGTAGCCAGAGGGTTAAAGGGTCAATTTACCAAATAAGTTTAAAAATTTTGAATGCTAATAAAAACAGCTACATTGGAATTTATTACATTTGGTACTTTTTGTAAAAAAGTTCTCATATCATTAGTTCCTGTTGACGCAGCAGGGTTAGAGTAAATTATACACTTTATTATAAATTATAAATATACAAGCTAAACAGAAGAAATAGAACACACACAAAATACCCCAATACATATATCTAATGACGATCGGAAGCACATCGCTCGGCATTCAGAATGCTTCTGTAAAACGAAAAAGAATGTCGCCAAAAGAAAAAAAATCGCGCGGGGAACAAGCGTCCGTCGACAGTGGCGACTTGCCACGGCGGGCCTTAATAATACTCGCGGCGCGAATTATAAAATAGTAATTTACATAATATATAGTTCCACAGAATTATATCTCTCTCTAGGTTATTTTTAATTATTCCCCTCAGGGTTATAATTTTATTAACAATGCTCCACCTTCTTCTACCTCCCATTCAGCTTATTCATCGTATTTGGACCTACAGTTTATTAAGGTGGGCTTTGAACCACCCCAGTTCCAATAGATTTAAATGGAATGATTAAAACTTAAAAATAAAAGTTTTCTGTAACAGTAGCAGATATTTTCTTAATTAATACAAGAAACGTTCTCAAACATTATAACAAGGATTAAATATTACTTAAAGAATTTCCGTATCTTCACAAGGCAACACTTATTCATGACGTCCCTGCTGAAATTTATACTGAATTACTATAGAAATAATTTAACTCCTACAAATCTAAAAAAATATTTTGTTTGTAATATTTCGAATAAAAGTTACATAATACTTACGTTTTGATTTTCATATCGTTTGTTGAATTCGTAAATGATATTACATAATATCGTTAAATAGTAACGTTTTCAAAACAATTTATTTCCATGGGATTTTCAATATACAGATTGTAAAATATCTGTTTCACAAGAATATTTTTTGAAAAAGTTCCCAAGAGATAACCATCCTTTCTGTAAAAATTTCACAGGAACAGCTTTCACAGGAAATTTAGTTAAATAAAAATAGCTATTGGATCTGGAAATGGAGACAATGAATAAATGGAATCTCGTATGGACAATAAAAAATATTGCATTTAATATATTTACTGCTAATTATAACGTTATACGTAGTAATTTCTACTTTTTAAAGTAAAGCAAACTAAAGTATGACTGCAAACATCTCATTTAACATTTACATTCTAAATACATACTATTACTAATCTTTCTATCAGCTAGTTTATTGAATGATTGCAAAAATTCGTGCCCGATTTTCAGAGAAAAATCACGCAGTTTTTACGGAAAAGAAATCCGCCAGCTTTTGCAAAACGTTGGGAGACAATTTTAGAAAATGGTAATCACTATAGAATTGATTAATAAAACTTTTATTTTTAAATATAACCACTTGTGTTTTATTTTCAAGTCTGGCACAGACTTTCGCAATAATTCAATATTTATATTAGATTCAGTAAGAGTAGCAATATTCACTTCAAAGAAGTGGGTTGAATAATATTTAGAAGATAATCCGTATGTGTATGTACAATGGTTACGGGCAATGTGTCTACGACGGGCATTCTACACAATGCCCGGGCAGATCGGGCAATGTGTACAGGGTGTCCCAAAACTATCGTTCTTCCGGGAAATGGGTGGTTCCTGGGGTGATTTGAAGCAACATTTTCCTTTGCAAAAATGTTCGCCGGGGCTTCGTTTAGGAGTTATTAACGAAAAATACTGACCAATCAGAGCGCGACCTAGACGCGTGTTGGTAAAGATTGTACGGCGCGTCAGGAGGATCCCCTCGCTGTATGTAGTATTTTGCAAATTGCACGGATATTTTATACAATGTCCACGGTTCTCTGGGCAGTGTGTTGAATCCATACTTGACATTCTTTGATGTTTATGTTTTATCGCGTGTACTCTTCCAATAACTAACATTATTTTATCTTAAGCTGTTATCGCTTCTACTCTGCCTATCGCTATGTGATATCTTGTATTCTGATAGACGTCTCGTGTATCGCCTATACCCAGATCTAACAACCCAGACCACACATACGAAAATCCTCGTTTTCACCAGTTTTCTGCAATATTTTACATTTTTTTCCCACTCCAAAAAATTGAGAGTGAGTTGTAGTAGGTCGAGCAGAAGGCGGGGCGGAGGGGAAATAAAATTGGTTGGTTATGGATTTTGATATGCGTGGTCGCCCGCGCTCCCTGATCATAAGTCACTCTCAATTTTTTGGAGTGGGAAAAAATATAAAATATTGCAGAAAACAGGTGAAAACGTGGATTTACGTATGTGTGGTCTGGGTTAGGTCTAGGTTAGGTCTGGGTGTAGGCGATACACGAAACATCTCTCAGAATACAAGATATCTGATAGCGATAGGCAGAGTACAAGCGATAACAGCTGAAGATACAAGAATGTCAGTTATATGCAGAGTACAAGCGATAAAAGATAAACATCAAAGAATGTCAAGCATAGATTTAACACACTATAAAGAAACCCGTGGACATTCTGTCCGGGCAATTTGTGAAATATCTGCCCATTATACGCATTGCCCGATTTGCCCGGGCATTCCATAGAATGCCCGTCTTAGACACATTGCCCGTAACATATGCATAGAAAGATTTGAATTGGTTTGGTCACGAGTTCCATGAAATCGTCAAAGCATCTGCAAAGGTTAACCAAACTCTTTCTTATTTTTGACCCGCGTGTGGATCACTATTAGTAACTATGGTGCGAAGCTCATTGTCAGTACAAACCCTGCCTCTGCGACTCGAGATGTTTCAGTTTCGAGCCCAATGACGTTGAATGAATGATAGGACAACTACAATTCCACAGTGTTCGTGTCGCGCCTAACTGCTTGCACTTAATTTCATGCGCTCTTCCGGGTTGGGAAGATAAAATCGTACATCGCATACAATTCTATATGTGCAATTTATTAAGTAATAAAGCCACTGAGCACGAATTATCAGTCATGACAAGATATGGAAGTTTATGTACACGATTTTCAGAAAATTATCTCTAGCTTTGGGTACTCCATATTCTCTCTTACACTGTGAGGAAAAAGATAGCATGTCTTACTTATTTATTTAACGGTTCATTTTAGAAGGCTTCTCGAAACGTAGTTCTCTTTATGAGACGTTTACCTTTGATAAAGTGGAACCTGCAAACTTTTTTGACTACTAATAAAGGAAATATATATACACAATTTCCTGCAAAACAATATGCAATTAAGAAAAGGAAGTTCCGTAAGATCAAAAAAATATATTCATCTTTCGTTAATGTTTATTTTCAAATTTTCAAATTTCAAAAAATTTTTTTGATTTTGTTCTGACATTTTCCTTAATTTTTCCAAACAATATTTTCAGGAGTAAATATAAGAGCCGCCTTAATGTACATGTATATCTATATTTTTTGGTATTATATTAAGAATAAAAGTATTCAATTTTTTTTAAATAACCCAGCTTGACACAATACAGAAATCCACATTCTTTTCATTACTAGAGCATAGTAAACAGTGGCGCTTAAAGAAAAACATACATCGTCATCGTCTTCCTAACTTACCCTTTTCAACACGAATTGTTTTAACAATTTAAATATAATAGTTTTATTGTAACATACGTTTAATCTGACGTATAGAATAAATAAATGACAGCTAGTGGAAATGAAATGGAGAACAATACTAAACACGATCATTTAACATCTTAGCTATGTAGTCTGATTTTTTAAATATCGCACTTCTACGTCGTGCTGCAACAATTTGTAAATATTTTCAATTTTCTGTATGGTTTTATTTCATTCTTGCCTGAAAGAATGATTAAATGTTAATTTAAATAGTCCACAATAATAATTACTTTTCTAATATTATTTTTTAATATACGTCATAACACAAAACATTGCCATTTCTTCGTGTCGAGTATAATCGTTAGTTACAGCGAAGAGGCTAATTTTTTTGGAAAATTTGTTTATTGTCCATTTAATAGTTTATGGAAGTTGTTGGTTGGGTTAAAAGCGACCCATGGTGTATTAGGGTTACCCTTAACTCAGCGACAATTATATTTTAATGACAAACGTTTTCATTGATATCGAGTTTCACCGACAATAGTTTCAACAACAATTTATAATAACAATATACATCAATAATTATAAATTGTTGTTGAAACTATTGTCCGTGAAACTAGGTATCAATGAAAACGTTTGTCGATGAAATGACTGGAAAATGATTGTCGGGGAAATGACTGTCGATGATCTCAAAGCGTCGGTGAGTTAATTTGTCAGTTAAAACTTAGATGTGAATGAAGTCGCGTCGGTGAAACGTTTGTCGTTGAAATTATTGTCGGTGAGTTAAGTAACACTGTGTATTACACCACAGCCGCCTCTAGTACAAGCTAGAACATGGTAAATTTAGCAACGCTGTCTCAGTCCGATTTGAAGTGATTTGAAGTTGTTCACGTTATATCACGGTTGTCTCAATGTATGCTACTGGGCATATGTAGTACCAGCTTGACCAGACCAGCTGATCGGACTGATGTTCTGTCTGTAGGCGATGTTGCCACATCACATGTTCCGGCCTGTACTAGAGACAGCGGTGATTATACATACAGTAGCTTCCACTAATATTCAGACCAGGGACTTAATACCGGTATCAAGATTATACCGGTATTACACAGAGTCTTAATACCGGTATTACACAGGGACTTAATACCGGTAAAGTTTTTATAGCGGTATTACGAATACCGGTAAAATTACGCCGTGCGATGTATGCATGTAATGATATTTGGTCTCCTCAGGGTTTCAAATCCATTCCACCACTTCTCCCTTTACCAATCCTCAACTATCGCCTAATTTCCAATTTCAGCGGGACCTACTTTTTATTAAGGTGGGTTCCGAACCACCTATATTGGATCATACGACATAAATTATTTTGAAAAGTTAGAGCAGTTGGTTTGTTACGTAACGTGGAAAGAATTGTTGAAAAAAAATTGCAATTAGTAGGAATTGCAGAGAAAATACTAAAAGTTGTATTTTGCAACTTTTTTTGTACATCTGTATCAATTAAACATATTCTGAAAATTTCATCAAAATCGGTCGATGTTGCAATGAGCAACAAACGTTTAAAGATGATAGAAATTGCAGTTTTTCACCATTTTCAGCCTTTAACTGAAATAAATCTAAGGATTCTGATATTTTTCAATGCTTGTCGTTTTTCCAGCGTCAAACGATTTCGATGAAACTTTAGCAATGCATACAATTGACTCACATTTACAAAACGTATTTTTCAAATTTCTGATATAAGCCAACATAAAAAAAAGTTGTAAAATACAACTTTTAGTGTTTTCACTACAATTCCGACCAATTGTAATTTTTGAAAAATTTTTTTTTCGTATCATGTAGTAAACTAATTGCTCTAACTTCTCAAGAATGTTCAAATCGTATGGTCAAATAGCAAAAAAGTTATCATTTTTTAAAGATCGTACGAATATTAATGGAAGTCACTGTAACTACATAGACAAATGGTCTACTGGAGTTTTCAGGGACTTCCAGTTTACGTCATGCGAAGTTTAATCTAGAGCTACAAAGGCTACTTCTGGTACTTCCTTACTGGTACTGCCCTATCTGACTTGAAATGTTCGCATCGTTTCAATGCTTAGAACAGTGGCGTAACTTACAAATTTACACTTTATGTTAAAAACGCTATTAGTTTTTATTTGTTTTCACAGTTTTGTTTTATTTTGAACCCGTAGTTGGTATCGTTGGGAATCGTAATCGTTTAGATAATTTTGCAATTGCTAGGCAATTACAAAATTTGCTGTACTACATTTAAATATTAATTTTGTTTCAAATTCTAAGCATTAATTATCTTAAAATATTATAACAAAAATGGACACATTTAACTGCAACTTAAATTCTTAAAATGTAGTGAATTCTTATTTTTATATACATATACAGGGTGAGGCGCTAACTATTGCCATCTACAATAACTTCGAAAGTATGATAGTAGCAGAAAAGTTTTCGAAATAAAAGATGCATGGGAAAACAGGGGCTGTAATATGACGTTAATCTTTGCTTCCTATGTGGAGTTGCTTTGCAGTACAATAAGACATGGAGAGAGATTTCATTCTCCTCCCCACATCTTGAGCAGTTGATTTCGTTTAATTGTTTTAATATGAGGAAATACGTTACGCATACCACAACTTCCCAAGGGGAGAGGGTTATGTGGGACTTCCCCCGGCCCCGGGAACCTTCCCGCGTCGATCCCGACTCCCACCTGGGGCACAAGTTGACGCGGGGGCATCCCCCGCGCGTTCCCGTCCACCACCCCTTCACCGAGAGGGGGGCTCACGCCGGCGCGGGGAACGTCCCCGCGCCCACCTCATCCTAGCCGAGCCCGAGGACTCGGGCTTCTCCATGATATCAAAAGACGTGTTGTCGAAGGCACTCGATGTCGATAAAGACACTTAAAACTAATCCTGATTTTTCAGCGCTCCTTCTACGATACCAACCAGGCGATGAAGTGCCGTTTCTACTGATTTGCCACTCTGATAGGTATGCTGATTTATATGCACATGATAAATATTACTCTGGCCATTCTCTATAAGGTAGGGGTATAGCCTAAGCGTGGCAGGATTTAAACACCTTCCACCAGAACCGGACTTTTATACCTGTTGAAGAATTGTAAGGCTCAAAGTACTCTTTCCTTACAGAATATTCTAGAGGCGACCCAGTGCACAATCCTCCTTTGCACAATTCCTGGTACCAGCCATGATTGTTGGCTGTCTTCAGTATAGTGGTGTGGACTGTGGAAAGTGTAACTCAAGGAAATGTTTCAAGAGCAGTGTGCTCTTGACAGCAGTGTGCTCTTGACAGCAGTGTGCTCATAGGGTCATTCCACGCCAAATCGATCACTTTTTGCGGCGACCATCGACGATTTTGTTCTAATTGAAATATGTTGTTGTCTATGTGAAATTAGGGGGGGGTTTAAGTCATCATTTTGCCGGTTTCAAATTTTTTTGGAAATTACAAGACTTCGAAATTTGCGATTTTTGCCCATTTTGGCGAAAATAGGCCTCACTTCCGAATTTTTATCTCAGGAACTGTTTATCCGATTGAGCTAAATTTTTTTTTGTTTTGTTCGGAAAGGATTGGGCTATTATAAAATAATTTTTTCATCCTCGAGAATTAACTTTATAATATCGAAAAATATAAACAAATTTTTGTTTTACGTTTTTTTCAAATTTGGCCAGTAATGTAAATTTTGAAAAAATATGGTTATGTTCCCTGAAGTTTTCTCTTCAAAATAAGCCCTTAAACAAAATGGCGTTTTTTTTGTAATCGTCACAATGTGCTGGAAAAGGGCGTGGTGTACCCGCGTTTTAGGTAGCGGCGAGTCGAGCGTATCGCTATTATGGTCAGTGTTCTATACCGCTGATCTCAAAGCAATACCAGCAGGTCCTTTACGACTAAATGACCCTATTTATACCTGGAGAACAATATTAGTAACCACTCTTGGCGAACGACACCTTATAATTAAAAGTTTGAAACCCTGAAACCGTCATCGGTTTCCAAAACTTATTGGGTTCTTGAAAACAGGTAAAACATTTGGAAATGACTAAAAACGGATAATCTATTTATTACATAGCGCAGGAAGGTCATCAGAAAAAGAACCTTTTCTAAAATTTGTAAGTATACCTATCATGAAACTATTGTTGCGTTGTAATAAACCAGCTGGCACTAAACGTTTATTTTGATTACCTTTTAAGGTTTTAAGTTTATTTTGTTGTCGTTTTCCTTTTTCTGCCGACTCGGACAGAATCTGACGAGAAAATAGAAGCTTTGGTGGGGTTTCCTATATATTCGAGTATTCGTTTCCCAATGTTCAGTTTCCGAGAAATTTTCGAATCGTACACTTCAAATTATAGAAGAGTGAGTGTCTTATTGGAAATGGTGCGTGAAAAGTGCTGCAATCCGTTTACAAGAATATTACATGATAATTTCACGAAAGGACTTCGTAGTATCACGTTGAGGATGCATAAAATAATTCCAGATCTTCCTAATAAGGGTTTGATTTGTAATGGTTGTCGTATTAAAGTGTATCATGAAGAGATAAAACAGCTAGCGGAAATTTCTTTAGCTGAACTAGGGCCATCCGGATTATCACAAGGAGTACTTCATAGTAGTGACAGTTCCACCAACGTTTCAACGTCAATAGAACCGGCCATTATTGTAAGCTCCACAAATTCTTTAACGTCGTCTTTGGGTGATTCTCCCATTACACAAGAAACTTTAAGGTCGACTAAACGGACAACCGAAAAAATACATAGCATTGCAAAAAAATTAAAATTACATTTAATAAACGCAGAAAGTAGCTCGCCTAATACTCATGAAGATAATGAAATAGTTAAACAGTTAAAAGATAAATTTAATTCCGAACTTAATGATAGTGAAAAAATTCGTATTCTCACAACTTTACCAAAATCTTGGAGTATTCGTAGAATTGTACTAGAATTTAAAACTACGTACCATATGGCAAGACAAGCGAAGCAGTTGCAAGTCAGTCACGGAATAATGTCTACTCCAAATCCAAAACATGGTCGTCCATTATCAGAAACTATGAAGTCATTAGTAGAAAATTTCTATCGTAGTGACGATGTAAGTAGAGTAATGCCAGGGAAGAAAGACGTTATTTCAATTTTAAAAAATGGATCTAGAGAGCATTTGCAAAAACGATTAATCCTAGGAAATCTTAAAGAAATTTATACATTTTTTAAGGAGAAACATCCCATAGATGTAGGATTTCTACTCGCCGCTACCTAAAACGCGGGTACACCACGCCCTTTTCCAGCACATTGTGACGATTACAAAAAAAACGTCATTTTGTTTAAGGGCTTATTTTGAAGAGAAAACTTCAGGGAATATAACCATATTATTTTCAAAATTTACATTACTGGCCAAATTTGAAAAAAACGTAAAACAAAAATTTGTTTGTATTTTTCGATATTATAAAGTTAATTCTCGAGGATGAAAAAATTATTTTATAATAGGCTAATCCTTTCCGAACAAAACAAAAAAAATTTAGCTCAATCGAATAAACAGTTCCTGAGATAAAAATTCGGAAGTGAGGCCTATTTTCGCCAAAATGGGCAAAAATCGCAAATTTCGAAGGCTTGTAAGTTCCAAAAAAGTTTGAAACCAGCAAAATGATGACTTGAACCCCCCCTAATTTCACATAGACAACAACATATTTCAATTAGAACAAAATCGTCGATGGTTGCCGCAAAAAGTGATCGATTTGGCGTGGAATGACCCTCTGGGATTCCCTGTAGGCGTCCTAGCCGAGCTCGGAGTTAGACTTCATGACTTTGTTTAGCAGCTTCCTGGTCCTTGCCCTGATTTTATTAAGCTCACTGCTACACCAGGGGACCTTTCTGCTGCTTTTCCTCACTTTCGCCTGGGTTAACGTCGACCAGCTTTTTATCCATCAAGAGGTAGAAATGAGGTCCGCGTGCCGCAAGGGTGCCTATTGTCCTACACCTCTCTTAAAAAACTTTCTAAAAGAAGGACGGACGATATTTTCAAATAGTTACCCATTAACTCTGCGTACCAATCTTCCGAAAACATGGGATTACCATAAATTCTAGTCTTACAACGGTCCTTCTCCTATCTTGTTTTTCGTTTATCCACCCCGCCGTTTTCGTACATGTGCTACAGCGTGCATTTTCGACACGCATAACGATCTCCCTAGACTTTTCAGAAAACTCTTGCGTAAAATCAGTGTCATTCCAGCCGTCGCACAGTGTATCCAAACAGCGAAATCGTGGTCAAAACCTCGTAACTCACTTCAATCTGGACGAAATTGGACAAAAATTGGTACATGAGGGTTTTTTGGGTCGCTGATTACGAATCTGAACTTAAAAGTATAAAAAACAAAGTAGGGAATCCAATATGGCGGACATGTATAGCAAAAAGTTGTATTTTTCTCTAAAAAATGTTTACAGTAATGCGAAAAAGATAGGCTAAAAAGAAATAAATATGACACAATAAAAAATAAAAATCTATGTCGAATCAAGTGAACTGTAATAATTATCATCATCTTCAATGTCTTCATTTTTTCTTCAGTGTTTCTCGCTAGAAAGACAAGTTCCAATGCGTCTGGTGTCAATTTTTTAATTTTTTTCTCTTGGCGTTTTCCTAAATATGAAATGTATGGGTCGGATGATACCAAGAGCCGCAAGAATACATCTTTCATCGTTTTTTCACCAGAACATTTGCGAGAAAAATCTTGGCGATATTTTTTTATATATTTATTCGTATGCTCTTGAGCTTCTTCAGACATTTGTCCAATGCTCATTTTGCTTGCTCATCGCATTACCTGCTTATTTGATTCGTGCTGCAATAAAAGTGATATTAGAATTGTTATTAGTGCATAGCTATGTGGTGACAAATGTGAACAGTGATCGCGAGTGTGGAAAAATTTCATGGCATCTGTATGAAAGAAACATACGATTTGTTTATCGTTTGAACAGTGAAAGTGAAGGTCCGGATCATTGACTTCTCCGCGCATCCCTTGGGCCTTAGATTGTCGTAAACCTACTATTCAGCACCAGCTGTGCAGTTCGTTGACATGACCTTACGTCCCTTATCGTTCGGCAGTGTCGTATACCTGAGACGTGTGCGTGCCCAAAATTCCATAGTCGAAAAATAAGGTCCACCCTAGTGCAGGCCCCTAAACATTAAAATCATTAATTACATACTCATAAAATCATTTTTCTCGAATATCTACTTGCTTTCGTAAAACAAACGGTTTTCGAAAAAATTGAGAAAAATGTCGGAATAAAATCAATAAATTTTTTCTGAAATTTCAAAACTATAGTGTGTTTTTACTATCTTTTATCAAGAAACATTAGCGACGCTACGCCTACCCTAGCGATGGGCGCGCAAGTAAAATAGCGTCATAATGAAAACACACTACAGTTTTCAAATTTGCACAGATTTTGTTTAATTATTGGAACAATCTTAGGGGTAGCAGAAAAAGTCACATGTTGAAAATATGAGTCACCCTAATGTATAAGCACTCGGAATAAAAAATAAGAAAAAAGTAGTGAATAATATTTTTTTCGATACGATTCGTTAGGCTATGAACGCATATTGTCTTTGTAAAGAATGTTTGCGCAGCATTTAAAGCTACAGCATTCATTGAAAATCATAAATAAAATTTTCCTAAATTTGATTTCATCAATTACAGGATTGCTGAGACTGTTTATTTACAGATTTACGAAATCTCGGGAATGTGTTTTGATTTTTTAAGTTTCCAAAAGTGTGACTAATACATTGCATGAATTGCTATCAACTTATAATATTATGGCTATAGACAGAGATAAGACGAATAATAGTTAAAATAAGTTCGGGTATATTGTTGTATTATTTTTTTTTAACAAAATTATCATAGTTTAAATAGCGACAATTTTTCAAGAATGGGAACTTGTATTAAAATACTTTTTGCATCCACCGTATATGTATAATGACAATCACAAAAGAAAAGACAGTTTTATGGTATTTTCGTACAGCTGTTTCTGATGTTACGTTGCTATCGGATCAATACTTGTGATTACTTCGCACATTTTCTCCTCTACCCTGTAGTCTGTACAGCAGTGATGTGGCACGCACGTTTTAATTGAAATTCAACCTTAACGGCATCAGCGTTGACTAATTTGATTTTAAGACTTACTGTGTGGACTAGGATGGACCTTGTTTTTCAACTATGACATTTTCAGCATGCCACCCCTTAAAATTGTTTCATTGCATGGAAAAATGATATATCTAAATTTTTAAGTCAATCGGACGTCGGGAAGTCGTGGCAAATCGAATGGGAGGTTTTAAAATAAAAATAAATGCACGCTAAATGTGAAGAATACATTGAAAATTCAAGTTGAATATTTTATATCTCCAAAAGTATCATAATTACTATACTCATAATTTTATATCTCCAAAAGTATCTTACTTACATGAATTCAAACACAAGTTTACATTGTACGAATTAAGATTATTTCACATTGATTGGCTTGTCTAATTTCTGCCAGCCACCTACCCGCTAACAAATCCGTTTTCGCGAAGAGTAATACTGGTGAGAACGACGCGTTCCAATTCGAGTAATAACTGCAATGCGCCTACCCCAAATCAAAGAAATGGCGAAGACTATACATATATTCTTTGAAAAATATTCTTATTTAGAGATCAATTTAAATTGTTAAAGGATGAAGAAAATGGAATACATCAGATTTTAAATGTCGTCAATAAATTGTATTTAAAAGCTTGCATCCATAAGCCCCAATTGTTATTACCCGCGGTTGATCAGGGATCGTTCGGGCTTTGAAAGATTTGCACGTGGTGTGCCGACTTAACTTCTTAACTCGAAGGACCACCCTTATGGTTCATAAGGGACAAATAAGTTTCGCGTTGTGCAATTGACTAGTTTTATTTCAACAACTTGAGAGCGAACAGATCGTGTTGGTTTCTAAATGTACTCTGACTCTACCCGAGAACCGAAAGTTACATGTCACCCTTCGGTCCTCCCTACTTCCTTGGGATCTCATCCCCACCCTTGTGATTGCGGGTGGACGGAGCCAATGGCTCGGTGCCTGAGGCGGACCCAAAGATTCGCAGCGGCCGACCAGGGCCCAGCGAACGTTTCTTGGGTTTTTCCAGCATCTGGAAAATATCCAGGCCTCAAGCACCTAGCCGCGCCGAGCCTAAAAGATGGTCAATGTTAATTGCTTTATGGCAGGGACGGCACCGAGGAAACCCGAGTACGGACACGCATTGTCTAAAATGTCTGGCGTTGACAGGCCCAACACCGTAGCCAAATCCTAAAAGTCACGTACTCAGGCCATGTGTTATACCAGCGGTCCCCGCCATAAAACCTTGCTCAGCGCTGGCCTTTACACCAATTATTGCAACAATTTCAAGACAAGACCATGAGTTTTTAAAAAATCTATACGTGTATATTGCCATCAATGACCATGTAAGTGGCGTAGCACTACGGAAATTTTCTAATTATTTATGGTATTCAACACTCGAGACTGTAACGCTAGCCTTTTTTCAACTAAATATTCTGCATTATATGCAAAAAGAAATGGTTGTAGCTTTAGATACCGCTAATGATAACGATGTAAAAAGATTAGTAGTTAATTCAAGTAATGTAAATGAGTACTTTGATAGCAAAATTGCAGCCTTTATGTCTAAAATAACTTACAATTTTTTTAAAAGGTTTTTCATTTCTCTTGATTTTATAAATAAGAAACCCTTAGAATGGCAAAGTAATCCCAGTTATAATGTAGGCTTAAATGTAGTACATACTTTAGCTGTATTTAATGATCCGGCAGAACGAGGAGTCAAACTTATGCAAGAATTTAATGATGTACTATCATAAAATAAAGAAAAAAAAACAATTTATAATGCAAACTGTATCAGAGTACAGAAAGGACTATCTAGATGCAAAATAGACTATATTAATGAATAATTAGTAAAATGTCTTTCAAATTGTTGCCTTGTATACAGGGTGTTCGATTACAAGTGGCAGAAAATTTAAGGTGTGGTTCACCATGACAATATAAGTCGAAAATAAAGAATAACAAAATTGCGATTTCGGCTTCGTTAATTAGTTATTAATAATTAAAAATCCGCCTAAAATGTGGCAACCCGACCAGCAAAGGTATACGTCGCGAATGTCACAGAGGCGCGCGACAGTCACGTATCTAGTGAAAAAAGTACATGTTTACCTTGGTTCTCATTTGGGCCACCAGCGAGGTAAAAATATTTAACAAATTGATGAACAGGATTAACAAATTGATCGTTGCGCGACATTGAACCTGCTTACTCGTTATAATCCACAAGGGCACTCCTAACAGCTGTCCTATGGAATAATCGAGCAGAAGGGGTTAATGCCCTTTCACTGTTTAATTGGTCGCACATAAGTAATTTACTTGAGATCACTATAAAGTGGCATCCAACGTGTCCATGAATGTTGAATAGAATCCTCACAAGTGCAAGTATTCACAAAAATGCAACATATATGCAATATGCGTACCGGAACCACGCACAACTAATTGGCATTTGGTTCACGTCAATTTGACTTTCGCACATGAAGCATAAAAGGTACCCACCATCAGTGTACCCACATAAAAAACACCTTAATTCAACGTTTTAAGTAAATGTATTTGTATGTACAAGAGGAATCGTCCGTACACGTTTGCGTTCGTATGCACACTGATTCAAGACAGTTGTTGAGGTATTTGGCGGTTATAGCCAAAATAAGAAAGAATCGCGAAATGCTTGAAAACAGTATAGACGATATATTGGTATAGCAACGCGCGATGTTTTGGTGCAGATCTTCGCTTGTTTTATCGATCAGACGTTGACTTCATCAGCTGCCTTGAATCAATGTGCAAATCTCGCAAAAAACAATTTCTATAACGGTAGCTATGAAAACTTATGTGCCTATGATGAGGCACTGAATTAATTGATCCGTTTCTTCTACATTCTCTAGCGTTCATAATTAATTTCACCGTTAACTGTTGTTGTTTCTTGATAAACTTTATTTCTCTTAATCGCAACGGACTTTACAAATCTTTCTAACAACTGTACCGCAAAGGATCGGAACAGAAAAAGACGCCGCAATGTTCGCTTTTTCAATATTTATAATATATCGCCCGCTCTTATCACCTACCTGAGATTCGGGGAAAATGACTAGAGCGGTCGCTTGTTATTGTTCACTTTAACCGCCGTCCCAGGTGTACAGATAGCTGGGCTCGTCCTTGCATATCTCCGTATGCGTAATGACTTTCTTTAGACGGTTAATTACTTCAAGTTTACAATCACATTTTTCTTTTCTCTTTTCCCGTATCTCGCGACTCTTTGTAGCCTGACGACCCCGGATCCACCTTTTGGTTTCTCTGTGCTCGCTAGTAATCTTCCTGTGAGAAACTCACCAAATCGAGGGTTTTTGCGGCCTAAGGTAGACACATTGTATCTACCTTTACCTGCTATTGACTTGGATGCACAACCGCTATCGCGTAGTCGCCAGTGTCAAATGAGATTCGGGTGTACTACCTTTGAACTATACACAACTTCGTAACAACCGACTAGCATTAGCCATCCTCCTTCTAAAACTGTACATTTAAAGTCATTACAGAATTATTAATATTAGGTTTGATTATTATTATGATAGTAATAATTATTATATAATCATATATAATAATTATTACTATCATAATAATAATCTATATAATCATATTCTATATAATCATATATAATAATTATTCGGCAAACCTAACGAGAAAAAATATATATTTTTTAAAACTATTTTTTCATAGTATGTATACGGATTAACGATATCTGTATAATAACAACTGCTTTTTATAAAATAAGTAAATATTAATAAAGTAAAATATACATGTACATAAGGTATTCGGCAACGACGTAAATAAAATTTTTTTCGTTACAGTCATGAAGAATCCTTTAAATTTTCTCCTACTTATTGCTGATTACCTCGTGTATTATTACCACGGATGTGCGAGAACGCGCATCGGGTCTGGTCAGGAACACGACATTTATTCGGGATCGGGACTGGTACCCGAAAATTTCGAGATTCTCGAATTTATCGGGATTCCCGAAAGAATCGAGATTTCCAAATATTCCGAGACTCCACTAACCGTTTATATTCGTTTTAATGAATACATTCATGATGTTGAATTTTTTATTCTAGGTGTTTTCGGTAAATTATATTGTCGGAATTGTCGGAAAACCCAGTTTTCTCGGAGATCTCGAAATTTTCGTCTTGAAGACGTCTTCTGAACGTTGTCTCCTGAACAGGTTGGTTAAACATCTAAAAGACATCTTCTAGACGTCTCGAAAACGTCTTTTTAAAAACTTTTTTTTAGTTTTATTTTAATTTTTAATTTTTTTTTATTAAAAAAAGAGTGGACGGATGCGGGGCGCGAACCTACTATTAGCAGATCCACAGTCGAACACTTTCAGATGTAATGCACTGACGCAATAGAAATACTAATTGAGTTGATCTCATTTTTAAACTTTTTATGTGACATTCAAGGTTTATCAGTGCCTAATAGACTTATAGAATAAATAAAACGTAATAATTTCAAGGTTAGTTTAGTTTTTCACACAGAAAACGCCGAAAATAATCGGTTTTTAATATTTTTTTAATATCAGTTTTTATCGGATTATAAAAATCGGGTTTTAATTTTTTTTATACTATGAAAAACTATGGTCCAAAACGAAACAAATCTGTATAAAAACAAACAAAACTAAAAATTATAACAACAAAACCAATAAAACTAAAACCAACTATTTTTAGTCGCCACAAAACTATAATACATATAATGGTTTTTTTCTTGTAAAATCAGAATACAAATACTTTATTTTTATTTTTAATTGACAGCATATACAGCCAGCTTCATTTTTTAACCGCCTTTTTTATATTAATTTATGCTACTTTTTAATTATTTTCTAATTTAAATACTTCCATGTTTCTCGAACGCAGATTTTTAATTTTTCTACATTAGCACTTCTTTCTTATATATTTTTTAGTTAGCTAGAGCTTTACTATCTTTATGGAATATAATCTTGATTTGACTGTATTATGTGTTTTCAATTAAAATGACATGAATTTCAACTGTATTTAGTGGTTTAAACGATGGTATTCTGTATCGGCCGCGCGGTTCTACTGAGGCGGTGCTAGTCCGGTGTTGGTGCGACTTAGTGTGTGGCAACCTTAATCCTTCTTTTTTCTGGGAGGAGGGGAATTTTGTGCAGGTAGTGTGAAACTCCTTCCGGCTGGGAAAAGGCCGACAAATACCCACTAAATTTCTCCTCCCGGGGTGTTCCTGTTCGCTTCTTATCCACCTCGCATAGATCGGTCGAACTTGTCCGCATCGTGTCACAGTTTTTCGCCCTGCGTAATCGAATCATTCATGTTCTTGTCAAACCATGAACAAACCAATCAGTACTACATATGTCTATAGGCGATGAAATCAAAATATACATATATACAACCTGTTGATGGTAGTGCACGTGTAGTATGTCGAGGAAAAGTTCAACAGAGTGAAGAAAACGTGGAAGGGGTCGTTTTCCTACAAGTCTGCGGAGCAGGCGAAAAGGAGTCGCATTTGCATCGCGACCTGCCAGTTCAACACCCTACTTTAAAGGTAGCGAAGCTCAAGTTTGGCCGTTACCCAGTGCTCCCACTTCGGATGGCTGCGACGTTGTTCGCTGCAGCAACTGCTTCGCTCCAGAACGACTACAGCAGCTCGATGAGGGTCCAATTTTTACATTGCGCTACTCCGTCTTGTTGAGGAGTATAGGGTGCAGTCAACTGGCTCCATATCCCCGATTTGTCTGACAGAAGTGCCTTAATTTTGCCTCCAGTTTGCTTCTCGACCATATTCTTATAGTCCCGAAGTCTGCAGACCACTTGAGATTTTTCTCAAAGCAAGTAACATTGCCGTCCAACGACTGTAGTCGTTTGTGAACGTCAGAATACATATAACGATTCCAATAGCGAGGTTGCGTGTTTTCCGCCCTTCAGGAATGGAGCACTTACCCGCTCTCTTCTTATTAAAACATTTAATGATTCTGTGCTCTGTTTTACCGCAAAACTCTCACGTCCTTGTTCCGCGGTGTCGCTGCCTCACAAACATGGCATCGACGGCGTTTTCATCCTTTCTATGCTGTCTGGCGAAAGCATCCATCAATTTTTCAATATTCGGCAAAGCGACACAGAATTTCACAGCACAGCAGAAGGCATCGTAACTGCTCGGTTCACTACGAAGCAGTATACTGTTAACACGTCACCGTTGATATCGATGTCCATTCGCAGCACCTTGATAATGATGTCCACGAATTGCAATAATCCCTCATATCGTTACCTCCAGACATTCTCTGCGAGATTAGTTTAGTCTCTGCTCTACAATCGTCGCTTTCCGCGTGGGACCTTGCGATGCGTATATGGACTCTAGCTTTATCCATATGTCTCGTGATATGTCGCGCAGTTTCGTATGTTTGAATTGCGACGAGCTCATCGTGAAAATGAGATTCGATTTAACCATTCGATCCACTGATCCAGTGCTCTTCATACTGCATTCTCTTCTCCATCCATTTCGGATTTGGGTCTGCTTCGAGAAATGTACGGCCACGTCCCATTTCTTGTTAATAACCTCGACCTGGATTTTCCAAGTATACCGTAGTATGGGACGGACAAGTGTTTACATTGAAAATAACAAAAAAAACCTATTACTTCAAGTATTAAGGATTATTTGTATATTTAAAAATCTGAACAGCTAAGGTCAAAACCTGAAAGGTGAGAATAAAAAACATTTTCCACGAATATTTAGCATACTACTATATGTAGATAGAAGATTATTGTAAATGGCAAAGTTGAGTCTTTATACAAGGAATACACCTGTGAAGACAGATTTCAAATATTACCTTTTGTTTAAACAATATATATGTAATATCATTTAATATTCGTATGTTATTGCAATTTTTCAGGTATTTCGGGTGCTCTGACAAAAAATGTTTTGAAAAAAATTGATCAGTACTCACTCTTCTATAAATTTCAGTATAAAAAATTAAAACAATTTTTCTTTTAATAAAAAATTAGTCATCTTGATCTTTTAATCTAGCTGAATACAAGGCGAATCCAATAACCTACTTCACTATAGCTATAAGTCTTGAAACAATGCTAAAATCATTATGAACAGAGCTAATTCCTCGATTGGAACTATTTACTGCACTCCACGCTGTTCGCGTTCTCCCGAAAATTGCAAATTCTGTGAATACCATCAGTTCAGTTTGCCTACTTAAATAGTTCTATCATGGTTAATAGGAAGTGTTATCAGCTATTCTTATTTAGCTTCGTGATTCTTCAAAATATTAATCACAATATGGCATTGAATATGGTCTTCTCAAGTAAAACTACAACCGTAGTACATAAGAAAAAGAAATTCCTTTTTGTAACAGATTTTTTATGATTGTATGCAGTGTCTTGTAGTCATACTTTCGTTTAGAACAATCATGAAATTATTGCAGAGCATTCCATTTGCTATTGATCTGATACTATGTCAAAAATAAATGTATATTCTGGTGGAATTAATTCTGGACACATTGAATAAAAATATTCTTTATTTTATATTTGTGCAGAAAATGTATATTGCTAAATTGATACCGTAATATTTTTATTGTAATGTGTAGTATTTATTCTTAATATTTTCAAATGATTTGGTTTGTAAATGTTTTACCATTTTAATTTAAAAAAATATATTTTATTTAAAAAAATAATTATTTTTGTTTTTGCACCTGGCAACTCGAAACGTCGTATGATGTAAAGATATAATAATAAAATATAAATAAAAAACAAAGGATATCCAACGAAATATTAATTCCTTATACCTCCTCTAACGCTTTTTACTGATTTTTTTATATAAGTGACGCCCTAAAATTAAAAAACAATTATATATTAAATACTTTGAATAAATGCGAAATGTAAATAAAAATTTAAAAGTGTCCAGAATTAATTCCGCTAGTGTATGTCCTGGTGGGACATTCTCTGATCCATAGTGTATAAATGTGTACTTATACAAATGTATGCGTAATCTGTTTAGAATCGTACAGGTGTCCAATGAGATATTTAACTTTGCGCACGTGTTCAGAACAATTCAGAACAAGAAATGTTATAGCTATAGACTAAAATTCTTTTTTAGTGTGTCATTAAGGTACTCATTGTTATCGAATATATATAGAAGTTATACCAGAATTGTAATACTTCAAATGCAATGGCATAATACATTATCTAGATGATTGATGTTACGGCAACAAATGAAAGATCAATTATTTCTACCTATGCGAATTTGACATGAAATCAAAAGTGAATTAATGTAAAGTCGCCAAAGTTAATATTCTATTACACGTGTGATTAAATACTTTAGTTTTGCTGCAATCAAATAAAATAAACTTGTGCAGAGTTAATATGATATCACAATGTAGTATATTTGGTCGCAATTAATGAACTGTGTATAGGATTAAAAATTTGAAGTTGTAAAATAATAAGTCATGTATTTTGAAAGAAAGTATCTTTGAAAATTGTATATAATTGGTTAAGGGTACATTTTTAATACAATTGCCATTTAATCTTTATGTATTATATTATGTATTATATTACTTATTATATTATTTATTATTTGTTCATTTTATGCAACGCATAATTTTATGTATTATACTTTAAGCTAATTGTGTAAGCGAAAAAATATTTGAAAATCTGTTGTCACGAAACTTATAGATTCTAAGTAATCTTTATAACTAGCATAATTATTGCGCACTGCTAGAATATTAGATGATGAGAGATATTTTTACACGATGTTACGATACCTTACAAAGTTGATAAGAAAATATCCGGTCTCATAGAAAAATTACTGAACGCGAACGGGAACAAAATTTACTTTTTAAATTTTCAATATAGACTCACATAAACAAGTTGTAGCCAACACCTTTTACTATTTTCTAATTGTTCTAACCTCTAAAAAAAAGTTGTTTGGTCCAATATTAAAAAGCTATGATCCTTTATAAAGTGTGCCAATATCGATATTTATAAATATTTTATTCATAATTTTTCATAAAAAATAGAAAGTTTGCGCGTCAATTGCGAAACACAGGAGCTAAATATAAACTTATATTTTTCACTAATAATGTTAATGTAGTAAAAATAATTTTTATCGTAAATGCATAAAATCGGGAGTCTATTGATAACAATAAGTACTGTGTGAAAGGAAAAGTGTATTTATTTCATTTTTGTAGAGTTAAATTTACAAAGTTCCCTCGCTTTCCAGCGATTTATCGAACTACTCTCTTTAATAAAAAATCGAAAAATTCTTATTTTATTGTATATTATACATTCACCTTTGCTTTAAATGCCAAGTACGAAGTCGTTTAATGTAGCTATTTTGAATTATGCAGATTATTTTTTCGTTATATAATCGTAAAAAACATTTATTGAATTATGCATATATGCAGTGCATTATCAGTTTAGTACTCTGGTATTATTAATATTCTAAACTTGTTGTCTGCATTATTGCAAGGGATACAATAAATGCTTTCAGTACCATATATTTATATAATACAATAAATGCTTTCAGTACCATACATATATGTATATCTTTAAATTGAAATTGTGTTTAGGTCATTGATGGAATAAATATTATAAATTTATGTGACTAAAGATTACTTTTATAGAATACTCCGTTAAAGTATCTCCAGGGTGATCCAGCTAATTGTGCCATCTAAATTATGTGTAAAGTATTTAGTATATGAAAAAATGGTCGAAACGGAAATTGTATGTTTTTTTATTTAGACATAAATGTCACCTTGAGCTTATTTATTGTAAGAGGTAAATTTTATAATCATCTGCAGAGACGATTGAACCTTGAATAATAAAATTATAAAGACGTATGGGCTGAGAAACTAATAGTTGCTGAGATGTTCTCTATACGCGATGTTTAATGCAAGTAATGCTCAAAATGTTTTCCATTGCAATTAACAGTGATATTCATTGAACTGCTTCTTAAGAGATAGCATAAATATATAACTTTTCAAGAGCACTTCCTTCTGTACATTGAACTCAGTTGGCAATAAAAAACTTGGAAAGTTTCTTGTTCTTCATTGATAGAGAATATTTCGATAACCATTGCTTCTCATCCCATATATGTATTGTCTAAATTTTTTTATTCAGGATTGAATACTTTTTGCAATTGCAAATTTTTCATATAGTAAATAGATTACGTGTAATTTAGATGGCATACTTAGCTGAATCACCCTATATAAGGAGAAGAATGAGAAGTAATTGCTTGATTATTGTATTGGAGATTACAATTATTGTCTAAGAGAATGATCATTATAATATTATGATGTTGAATATGTTACTACATTGTGTCGCATTATTTCGCGACTATATAGTAATACAAAAAGCAGCGGTGTCTGCAACAAGGTTCAGAGGTCAATAGTTCGGAAGATTATCCGGCAGACGTTCAGTGACTGCGTAATTGATGCACAGACAATAACTTTCCCGCTATTTCGAGCATCAAATTTCTGAGTTGACTGAAGTAAGCATCCATCTAAACGAGGTCGCAAATTACAATGTTCTGAATATTTCCATTATGAACTTGATTTAATTTATTCTCTTCAAGAGTCGGGAGGCATGCAGTCGCATGAAAATATGCAACTATCAATAGCCCCGTGAGGAAACAGTTTTTAATAATTATAATTTCTAATTTTGTTTTGCACTTCGGAACTATATTTACGTTACTGATGAACTTTGACGTTCTTATCACCTTTTATTTAAGTTCCGATCTTTATCGCATATGCTGACCCTAAAATTACATTCAACGCATATCCATATTTTACGATGGATATAGAATATATATCACACACTAATTCATTAAGTTCTTAATAATCTATATTTTAAATCTGACTTCTCTAAACATTAATTACTACTTTTCAAGATTCAAGAGACACAGAATAAATTATGGTTGAAGTACTATAATTTTTCTTCACTTATGTACATATTTCTTGTAGTATGAATACCGAATGCGATAAATCTTTGCAAGAGACCAAAGATAAATATTATCGATAAGAGGTTTCATTGATCAAAATGTCTTATATAAAATAAAAATATTTTGCGGCTAGAAAAATCAATTTATGGGTTTTCCTTTAATACTCTGACTAATAGTGGTGTCTGTAGCAGTTTTGGTAGGATAGTGAAAAAAATCAAATAATCCATTTAGTTAAAAAGTACCAAAGGAAAAGTTCCTTTTTTATATAATCCTGTAGATTTTGAGAAGAAAATGCCAAAAATCCAAGTTTTAATCCTAGGAGATCAGTCGTTCAAAAGTTATGAGTGTTTAAAGTTGCACGATTTTAAGCGTTTTTCACATGTGATGTCAATAACGTAGATTTTTCAAGTTGTTCAACGTGCTTACCGATAAAAAACACTTCAAATACGAATAACTTTTCAACCAGTAAATGTCTAACGTTCAAACTTGCATTTTTGGCATTTTCTCGTCGAAATCTGCAGTAGTATATTTTAAAAAGTCCAAAATTTTTGGTCCTGTAAGGTGAAGTTTAGCCGGCACCTTTGATCCCTTATCCGATTATAAAATTAACACTACACTGCAAATCTTCTTGTAAAATAACGATAATCGGTATTATTTGTAAGAAGTAGAAGTTGCATTGAATGTTATTTCTTTCTTTACCAATTTTAATCAATTAATAATAACATGATGATATATATATATATATATATTTAAGATAATATATTTAGTTCTTCTGATGTGTTTACTATTTTTTGTTTTCACTTACTCATTTTTATTTCAAGTGCATAAAATCTGCAATAAAATTGTAGTAGCACTGATTTAAATCTGACCCCCGTGTTTTGAAGAGTGTTCTCCAAATTATAAAAACATTCTCGTTGTCATAAAAAAATATTTCTACGTTTCTATGATATCTTATCCTGAGAATGCAATGGAAACAGGGGATAGAAACCACTAGTGATAGACTGAAGGTGTAGTTCTATTAACTACGTTATTTATATCATACGGCGCTATTATACATATAGTACATATTTGGTAGATGTCAATAATCTCCATAGCATTTCTGCAAACACACGGAATAGGTCAAGCATGATGAGCTTAAAGCACAATGGAATAAAGTTCTCATAAACACGCGCTCTACTTGACTTTGCTTGCTGTTCATACTCGTTTCTATGATTCGGTTGTGTGCAGCTGCTTACCTTCATGTGCGCGAACGTTCTAAATCATCGCCCGTGGTCTGAATGCAAAACTGGAACTCTGTGTCATTGTACTTATTTTGAAATGGGTACAGTGACATTAAGTTTATTTGTATTCCTTGTATCTAACCGAGGTCACGTTCGCTATATGTATGCAGAGTGGGGGAATAATTTTGTTCACCTGAAATATGTATTTCCGATACTTGTAATAATATGAAAAAGTGGTGTACACAAAAGTTGCATGGTATAGAGGGGAAAATATTCTGATGCAAACATTTTTTATGTACGTGGAGGTGTTTCGGAGATTTTAAGGTTACCTTTACCTTTTGTATCATGAATCGATCTAGAATATCGAATGTCGCGTAAAATTGTAATGACGTTTATAGATCCTAGATCTAATAGTTGCGAGATATTATCGAAATCATTTTCCGTATGTACTCACCGTATTCAATTTGCTTAATGGAAAAAAAATTCAAGTTGAGCGGCATCGGTGTGAGCACCTACTAGCTTCCATGTACTTATTGTTAGATGTGTACATATTTACTAGATACGTATTGAAAATAATTTCGATAATATCTCGTTAACTAAATACTAAATTTAGGACATACGAACGTCAATAATACATTTGTACGCAGAGAATTCAATATCGATTCATGATACAAAAGGTAGATAATTTCATTTAAAAAAAAAACACTACTGTCCGTAAGGTCTCGTCCTTTACCCACACAGACTTATGTCCACTTCTAAACACGACAACTTTCTCTGCTATCTCTCTGTTTTCTATTCTATTCTCTTCTATTCTCTGTTTTCTGTATCTGTATGATAACAATATTATTTGGAGTGGCAGAGTTAGATGGGGCAACTTGTATACATATATATATATATATATATATATAGTTATTTCTTTCTAGAATCGCAACGATAAGATATTTATCAATATAATTTTGCGTAAAAACATCAATATTTTTCTACGTCAAAATTCTATGACGTAAAAAGATCTAATCTTCCATCATTGATAATACAAATTACGTAAAATCGTAACTCCTCCAATCGTGATTGAGAATTTTGAAGTGAATCTAAATTGCCAATCACAGTCGTAATATTCTCGGTAGCGTTTATCATGTTGACGAGCTTTTTCACCTTGAAAATTTTGTTATCATTCTCAGTTGAAGTTTTCCATTAAAAAATTCAAATTATTAAGTTTACATATAAAGAAATGATTATTTCATTCAACAATTTGCCGGCGAAACTTCGACCAATGATAACTTCAATAGTACTTGAATAGGTTTCTCTGTATGTACGGGTAGGGTGGTTCTTATTTTTCAACTTTCGAATTTTTTTGGTCTTACCCTCCAAAAATATGACACTTGGTGAAAAAATGATATGTGCAAAATTTCAGCTCGATCGGACAATGGGAACCCGTGCCGCAGAGCGCTTGAAAATTGTTTATTTTTGAAAATTGATTTTCTCCATTATAGTACTTCGTAAATATACATTTCTATATATCGTTGAATTTGTCTTTCCATTCTCTATAACTTTATGCAAATAAAGTACGAGATCATCGTAAAAAAAGTTTCCGCAACGTTCAAATTTCGAAAATTAGATTTAAAAAAAAAATTTTTCAGCATTATATTTATTTCGTTTAACAAAACAACTTTTGTTTGACACATTTTTTCATATATTTAGTAATAACAAAGATTTGATTTCTCGTAAATTTCGAATATGATTGTGATCGGCTATTTTGGAAGAATTAGTGAATACTTGTTAATAAAATTAGAATTTCTTAAATGTATAATAGTTACATTTCTGTATTGCTTCTAAGAATCTAATCAAAATTTATCCACTAGACTTAGGAGTGAACGCATATAAGGCAACGTGAGAGTCGCTCCACTATTTGAGAGCCAGCAACCTGAGGTGCGAATCGTAAAATAATAAATCGCAAATAGTCGTTTAGCTAGCCCTTATAGGTTTTTCTCGTGGGTATCCTTACACTATAATAAGGTAATCCCTTATCTGATCGTTGCTAGCTACAGCAAGCGTCTGTTTTTTATTTTTGGTTGAGAGTTCGAGATGTGCGCATCGCATTATATTCAAAGCGAAAGTATGTAGCGGCCATCGGCACGTAGAATAAAACCATTTGCCGTGCAAATGGTCGGGTCGGTTTACGAGGCAAGCAACAATGAAGCTATTTTAGCAAAAGCCGTTTTTTAGCGCGTGCAATTTAGATGTTTTAGACAATCTTTCGTTGAATCAATTAGAATCTTTCGTTGCCGGCGTCAATAGCAAATGCTGGTGTCATAAACTCCCGAGTTTCCGAAGGAACCGAAAATGGTTAATCGGGATTTATTGTATTTTCCGTGTCGTCATCATATGTATGAATTAGTTTTAAAAAGTGTGTTCGAAGAAAAGATATCGAAATCTTCAGCTCCTGAAATAGGAATGTTTAAAAACTTTCGGGAAGCTTGGCCGAAAATTAACCACACAAATTTTCGGTCAAGTTTAGAAGATAATTATGTCCGTGGAAAGCTCCAGGGGATACAATCAAAATTGGACTTCTGCTTCAATACCATAAAACAGAAGCATCCAAGAGGTGATTATGTAGAATTCCTTGAATTGATGATTATTTTCCTTGGTGGAACTTGTCCAAAAGGAAACTGTTTTCATATTCCTGGAGCTGTCCACCATGCTAGATAGATGGCTAAAGCCATATATGTATTAAAAATATATTTATTCCGCGAAGAAGTATCGATAAGCAGTGAAGAAATTTTAGGAATTAGAGATATATGTATATTTTTGGCAAATTTATACATAGAAACATGGTTTAATGCTCCGATTCCAGCGATAGCTCCACGTCAAGATTTAGAATTTTTAAAACAGCTTGACGGCTATAAAAAAATTGATGTAAACGTAAGCCGAATAGGGTTACATAAATTTGAGGGGCATTTGTGGTATTTAAGACCAGAATGTGCAGCATTATCTTTCTTTGACGAAGGTTTGTCATGTGACAAAAAAAGCTTATGGTAGAAAGTTTAGGGATCGATGAAGCAACAACTTCTTCGAAAAAAGTTTGTCTGACTCATACACATAATCTTGCCAATATCGGCATAGAAAATTTCATTTCTGTAGAAAGCAGAAAATTTTTTACTGGATTTAATATATCTACAGATTTTTTACAGAAAGACCCGTCAGTCTGGGAAAACGAGGTAACTTTTAAAACGGGTCTAGAAATAGTAAAAACTTTGAAAATCGTTAACGATACTGCAGAGCGAGGTGTAAAGTTGATATCGGTATATAATGCTATATTAACAAGAGATGAAGCAAATAAACAAAATATTTTACAAATTTTAGAAGAGTACCGACAACGGTATCCGGATACAAATAAATCTAGCTTTTCAGACGCCGTATACTAACAAGTTTCATGTATTATTTTAATTTATATTAAGTGTTTTTCGAATAATTTTGTGTAATGGTGTGTATAGGTTAACTTTTAATAATATTTCGTGCGTCATAAAACAAATGTATACAATTATTAATAAAAGGTATTATAGATTATGGCACCCTAACGGCGTGTAGAGACCACGTTATTTAAACATCTTTGTTATTACTAAATATATGAAAGAATGTGTCAAACAAAAGTTGTTTTGTTAGACGAAATAAATATAATGCTGAAAAAAAATTTTTTTTTTTAAATCTAATTTTCGAAATTTGAAAGTTGCGGAAACTTTTTTTACGATGACCTCGTACTTTATTTGCATAAAGTTATAGAGAATGGAAAGACAAATTCAACGATATATAGAAATGTATATTTACGAAGTACTATAATGGAGAAAATAAATTTTCAAAAGTAAACAATTTTTAAGCGCTCTGCGGCACGGATTCCCATTGTCCGATCGAGCTGAAATTTTGCACATATCATTTTTTCACCAAGTGTCATATTTTTGGAGGGTAAGATCAAACAAATTTTGAAAAAAATTTTCGGCTCCTATAGCTAAGAGCCACCCTAATGTACAGGACGTGTATACATATACGTATTATGTGTATTTATGAACGGCTTCGGCAGTTTGACAATTGTGAGAATTGTGCTGATGCAAACAAATGAAGTTATGACGTACGAATCAGTTGTGTTACGTACGGAGAGGACTCTCCGCGTACATTTCGATTAGAATTTTTCTAATTTCTCTTCTGAGAATGGCAAACGCCCTAACCAACACCTTTGCTTATTGCAGAAAGGACAGCTACAATTCAGAAAGAAAGGACAGTGACAATTCTACATATAAGATTTCCTAAGGTAGAAATT
Organism: Lasioglossum leucozonium; assembly: GCA_028454225.1. NCBI lineage: Eukaryota > Metazoa > Arthropoda > Insecta > Hymenoptera > Halictidae > Lasioglossum > Lasioglossum leucozonium. The sequence continues at coordinate 98,410 of CM052222.1, forward strand.
TCGAGAATATCCTCAAGACTTCCGCTAATTTTTTTTACTGTAGTGATTCCTCGCCGATTTTGATGACCTTGAAATACGTTGTTAAGGTCAACATTCAGGATTACTTTCCTCAATATATGTTATCGCCACTTGACCTTTGTTTTTGAGATATTCACAAAAAAATATGGACATCCACTGCAGCAAATTCTGCCCTTTTTAACTGACCAAACACATGGTTTAAGACAAAACATCGTGCATCCCCACCCCAACAAACCTAACCCAGATTTACACAAAATTTGTTCAAAACGGCTGAGTTGTCTGTAGTGGACGTAACAATTTTTTATAAATATTTCAGAAGCTATGGTAGAGCGGTGGTACATGTATAAGGAAAAGTTGTTCAGAATCACATCGTAGATAACATACTAGAAGTTCACCAAAGTCAAATCAGTTAGGAGCCCCTTTTCTAGTTTGTCACCCTACGGAGAGTTAGAGCTTTTCTTATTCAGCTTTTAATTGAATTTTGCTTAGGTTTATGTTAGATTTCTTGGGGACGGGGCGCAGGTGGGTGGAGCCTCTCCCCCCACCCTAAAAGACGAATTTGGTCATTGGAAAAAGGCGAAGTTTGCTCTATAGCAGGGATGAGCAACCCGCGACCCGCCACACTTTCTCGTGCGGCCCTACAAAGATTTTACATTTTGACTTTTAAAAATTCCTACAGTGTCCCGCTGTACAAAAGACGCGAGCTCTCTGTACAGCGTTAGCTACGAAGCCTCGGCCGATCGTCTTTTTACAAACGCGATAATTCTTTTATTTAACTGACATTCACACACACACGCACACATGCATTCTTTTTGACAGCCCCTATGTTTGCGAACAATTATTTTCCGCAATGAAAATAAGTAAAAGCGATATTGCACTTGATGGCAAAGAATCAATGCCAAATTTCTCATTAAATAATCTTTTTCCACATATATTTTTCGTCGTTTTTTTAATAGTATTTCTATTAATGAATGTTTTATTTCTCTAATCTTTTATACTATGTAGGTTTATTGTGTTAATAAACAGATAATTTGATTTCATCATTCAGTGTTCGTTTTATCATGAGTTTCTTACATGCGGCCCGCACAACATTTTTAAATTTGTAGCTGGCCCGTTGTAAAAAAAGGTTGCTCATCCCTGCTCTATAGCATCCTAACAGATTTTTACGAATATTTAAAAACTGAAGACCGAGCGGCGGCAACATCCATAGCGGAAAGTTGTTGAAAGTAGTGACCTTGAAAATATTTTTCAAGGCCATCGAAATCGGTGAGGAATCGCTAAAGTAAATAATTAGCGCAATACCTGTTGTATTATTCGAGCACTCGTGTTTCTCTGTTTAGAACGCATAATCGAGGCTCTATTGTACTTTATATTAACTGAATGCTGTATTTTGTGGACGAGTCGTAAATTTATACTATACATATAAATATTTTTACTCTAATGTACGAAGATAAAAGAGTATCTCACAGTTAATACTCTGACGTCTGAGTATACTATTTTAATATAGGTCAGAAATGTCACAGCTCCACATCTCCTCCTCCCTCTTCTCAACTTTGCGCTGTCAGACTATTAGCAGAATTGTGCTCGATTATTAAGTGTACTTCTCGAAGACAACGCTTCAACGAATTACCCGATGAAAATTCATTTGTCTTGGTACAAAGGTTTGGCTATAATCGCTTTTAATTGTTATAATTACGTTCCTTTAAAATGTTCTGATGAGAATTTAGATACCACGGTACATTGAGTGATCAAAAACATTTATGTATATAAACGAAAAATCAATCAATTATTATTTCTGATTTTTGCTTTCACATAATTTGCTTTACATGTATTGACCGTTCAGAATGGGTAATTCTGTATATGAATTACTTTATAAATGCAAGTAAATACTTTGATTCTTTGGTTGTATATGTTGTACATGACCGCCTACGCACTCGATAACAATTAGAAATGAAAGTCAGATGCAAAACAATTTGAAATCACAATAATATTTAATTTCGGTGCATCTAGAAAAGGCTAAGGCTAAAACTTCAAGTTACTAAAACCTAAGGCTAAGATCACAGTGGACCCGACTTCGTCCGACGTCCGACTTCGGCGCACACGTACGAGCGTTTTGAATGCTTCGGGAGACATTTGTGTTGGTGGCCGGTACGACCGACTTCTTCGGCTGATGTTTTCGCAGTGGCCCGATGTCGGATTCTACTATAGAACGTGTACGCGTCGGACGAGTTGGACGAAAAATAAAATGATGCGATTTTCCTCCGACCATCGCCCGACTTCGGTTGTCCCATGGGTTGGGTCCTATTGAGACCTCTCTCGAATCACTTGAAAAGGTTCGGCTACTGTAGACCCCGACTGTTTCGTCCGATTTCGGACCATTGCGGCACCAACACATGCCTCCCGAGGCATTCAAAACGTGCGTGTGCGCCGAAGTCGGACGTCGGACGAAGTCGGGTCCACTGTGAGCATGGCCTTAGGCTGCGATAAGTGTATTAAATCCATACTTGACATCCTTTGATGTTTATATTTTATCGCTTGTACTCTGCCTATAACTGACGTTCTTGTATTTTATGCTGTTGTCGCTTGAACTCTGCCTATCGCTATCTGATATCTTGGATTCTGATAGAAGTCTCATGTATCACCTGCACCCAGACCTAGTAGTAGTAGTCATGTTACTTCCGGGGAGGTGCGAATCGGTCGCGTATCTTTTTTTAATCAACAGTTTCACTGCGGCGCCACCGGCACTCGGTCGTTTCGGGTTGCGTTTATCCTTCGTTTTTCGGCCACGTCTCTGATTTATATGGCCCGGGTCGCTTTCAGAGTCGTCGACCTACTGGACAGGACGGTCATCATTGATAAGACGGCCATGCTGCCTAATTTTTGAGTTTTTGAACTATTTTAAGGCTCGGTGCGAACGTCGGACCATCTCACCTTCAGACCTGCAGGGTGTCTCGCCTGCCCTTTTAGACTCTCCCCACTTCACCAAAGTTTAGGCGCTGCCTAAACCCTACATGTTGCAGCAAACGAATGCAACCTCATATCTTGAAAACACACTATCACAATGTAAATGAAAAACCATACCGTTCCATTTAAAAAGACAGAGGTGACCTTCATATCTCCTTGATGCCTTCATCTATGAAAAAATTAGTAACATCAGATTACGAGGGCCTCGGCACCAAGTAAGTTTGGTCTGATGCATTTACGTCTATCCTCAAAAGCAAGCGAGTTACTCAGGTGTTCTGTTTATAGCACCCCATCCTGTATATTAAAATGGACCTTATTTTTCGGCTATGAAATTTTGGGCACGACCCCGTCAAATACTGTTCCATTTCATGAAAAAATGATATATCCAAAGATTTAGATCAGTTGGACATCGAGAAAACGTGGGACGTCGAGCGCAAAGTTTTGAAATAGTAGTAACTGCGCGCTAAATGCGAATACACTGAAAATTCAAGTGAAATGTTTTATACCATCAAAAATGTCATAATTCCTAACATGCATTCAAGAACAAGTTTACTTTACGTACGAATTCAGATTATTTCACATTAATTGTTCTGTCTAATTTCTGCCCGCCACCTTTCGACTATAAGTCCGTTTTCGCGAAGCGTAATACCAAGTTACAATTGGAGTAATAACTTTAATTTACCCACCCCAAATCATTTGGATGGCGAAAGACATCATAATAAAAGACATAATATATATTCTTTGAAAAATATTCTTATTTAGAGATCAATTTAAATTGTTAAAGAACGATGAAAATGGAATACAACAGATTTGCATTTTCGTCATTAAATTATATTTAAAAGCATGGATCCAAGCTCCAATTGATGCAGAACCTCCAAAACAAGACCATGTGTTTTTAAAAAATCTATACGCGTATAGTGCCATCATGACTATGTCAGTCGCGTAGCACTACGGAAATTTTTTAATTATTTGTGATATTCAACACTCAAGACTGTAACGCTATCCTTTTTTCAACTAAATATTCTGCATCATATAAAAAAAGAAATGGTTGTATCTTTAGATACCGTTAATGATAATGATGTAAAAAGATTAGTAGTTAATTCAAGTAATGTAAATGAGTACTTTGATTGCAAAATTGCAGCCTTTATAACTAAAAAAACTTCAAATTTTTTTAAAAGTTTTTTCGTTTCTCTAGATTTTATTAGTAAGGAACCCTCCGAACGCCAAATTGATCCCAGTTATAACGTCGGCTTACATATAGTAAATAATTTAGCGGTAGTTAATGATTCGGCAGAACGAGGAGTCTTTAAAAATTTAAAGATGTACTATCGCGAAATGAAGGAAAAAAACAATTTATAATACAAACAGTATCAGACTGCAGAAAGCGTTATCCAGACGCAAAAGAGTCTATATTAATATGAAAAAATTGTAAAATGTCTTTAGTTGTATTTGTTGTATTAAATGTATTTGTTATTAAGAAGTATTTAGACTCAATATCTCTAGTTTCTTTGCTTAGCCTTTATACTTTATAGTGTAATATTCACTACATCCGGTTAAAAATATGATGCTCTGATTAAGTATAGCATATTTATATCGAACGTTAATTTCTTTAGTTTTTAAATTACTATAAGAATACAACATAAAGAATTGGTAGTTTCAATAAAATACATAAAATTTAACATATATATTTACAAAAATATGATAAGTAGTTAATTGTTATATTGAAAATATTTAAATTTTGGTAGTATTATAATATTTTTACAGAAGAAATAATGTTTATTTTGACATAATCTACGAAACAATATTTTATAGTAATAATTCAGTCGTCTATCAAACACTTGCTTCTACTTTTTTGAGTGTTGTCTATAAAAAATACAGTTTCCCCTCTATCTGTTATTAAAAACAACGATTATGTTTTCGCTTACTACACACAGAATACGTGATAATGGGAAAGCAAATAATTTGTCAAGTATGACGAGACAAATAAAACTTTCTAAGCAGTTTTACACAACTTTTATCGGACGATGTGAGGTATAGATTGTCGTCAACATCGTCAATAATAAAGCACTATCTTTCTACTGAAAAAGATTATTCGATAGTTTAATTTAAGGCATTACATAGTCTTATTCAACACTGTTATCATAACGTGACATACAATTAGCACTGCATTGTATTATACTGTACCACAGAAATTGGTTGCCCATCTGTTGTCAACAGATGTACCACCGTACAAAGTTATTTAATTATCTGCTGATCAACGAACTTAGCTTTCTTACAGAAATGCTACACAGATGGTTACTTAACCCCTTGCATTACTATTTATTTTGTGGATACAGTTATTAGACATTCTTCATCGTTCAGAATGTTATAGAAAAAAAGAAAATTTATATTTATCGTATGCCTATGTTTTCTCCAAGAGTTATACAGGGTGTTCGTGATAATTTGTACCAGAATTTTTTTCGTAAACGGTAAACATTAGAAAAAATGGAAGAGGAGAAAGTTGTAGTATATTTTACTAGCAATTTAATTTACTTAATTTTTTTTATTTTTAATATTTCTCTAGAAACAAAGGTGACCTTCCATTTTTTTAAAAGGAATGATACATATTTTTTTACATCATTTGAAAGCGGCAATTACGACGAGTCTTCAGGGTCATACAAGGGCAGAAATGAATGATATAAATTTAACATTTCGTAATATTGTATTTACTAGTATGTTGTAGTGATAATACTACATGGCGTGTTCAATGTGACTTCCGTTGATTGTGTCAGCGTTTATGTTTCCATAAGACAAGCTTATTGCTTCAGTTTCAGTACATTTGTTGCGAAACAACCAGAAACGCCTATCTTGGTATAATTCCATGAAGTTCTTATCGAATTTAATGTGTTTAATAATACGTTATCATTATGTATTCTATGCAAAAAAATTGTATGTGTTAAATATTTTTTACCAGTGTAATAAAAATAAGAGACAAAGTAGTGTACGGATAAAGATATCCACAAAGAGTACAACCCAATGAAATTCAGTTTTTCTATTTTAATAAACGTTTCAATGAACCAGGATTTGTAGAGTCGAAACATCAGAGGATCGTCGAATTACTCTTTTTGAATGATTCTTCATTTTCAAGGAGATTCGTCTTTTTTTCTTTGATAAGAAAAGTTATCAACACTTAAATTTTTACAGTTGTACGATTACAAACCATTCAATTATCACAAAGTGTATACAAAGTCTGCAGGAATCTTATTATCCACAGCGCGATGTATTGAATTTGTAATTGGTTCGAAACAAATAACATGAACGATTCCAATATTTATAGAAAAATATTATGGACTGATGAATCTAGTTTTGATAATAACATCATATCTAATGGGAAATTGAAATAACAGCCACATTTCAGAAAACAAGCATACATCAGAACAAATGTTTGGTGTGGAATTATTGATAACATTTTACTAGATCCATATTTTTGGAATTCTAAATGGATATAAGTATTTACAATTTCTAAATTGAGAATTTTTAAATTATGGGAATCACTGTCACTGTTTCTTGTACGAGACATGTACTTCTAACAAGACAATTAAATTTAAAACAATTTTTTATATAACATGTTTAAAAATAAATGGACCGGAACATACGGACATATAAAATGGTCTGCAAGATCCCTCGATTTGTCACCACTAGATTTTTTTGTGGGGATATATTAAAGATATTGTTTACACTATACCACCGAGAAATTTAGACGACTTCCACGCTGAGATAAACGAAGCGCGTGCATCCATATTCATTGAAACATTGACAGAAACTACCATGAGTGTGGTCAGTAGAATTCACAAATGCATATAATGGTATCACACTTTGATAAGTGAAATAAAGACAAAATTGCGTTTTTCTGTAAAGACAAAAATATATTTATTAACAAACCACAATGTGCAAAGCAATTCCACTTTTATCACTTATAAACAAGTGATGACTTGACTCACCTGTAAAGACAAAAAAACAACATTTAAAGCCTTTATTCCAAGTCTTGATAATTATTCTATAGGAAAAGTTCTCTGCACACTATGATGACTCGATATTTACATAACCTCCCATTTACGCTCCTCCTGACAATCACAGTGACAATTTAGTTCTCTGGATGAGGCGGTAAATTCAAAATGATTAAATAAGAAAAGCGACAACACTAGTGTAGTGATTTTCTTTACATGCATTCTTGTTAATAAAAGTCAAATTGAACACGATATAATAGTCTTATCAATACAAAATACTAGTAAATACAATATTACAAAATGTTAAATTTATATCTTTTATATCTGCCCTTGTATGACCCTGAAAACCATAGTATGTATAGCACATGGTTAAAACTCGTCACAATGCCCGCTTTCATATGATGTAAAAAATATGTACACCTTTGTTTCTAGAAAAATATTAAAAATAAAAAAAAATTAAGTAAATTGAATTCCTAGTAAAATATACTACAACTTTCTCCTCTTCCATTTCTCCTAATGTTTACCTATTACGAGAAAAACGTTGGTACAAATCAACGCGAACACCCTCTATATCAACTACAACAAAATAGAATTTATTTTCGCTTTGAAAGGAAATTAATAAATACTTGAACTTCAATATTTGAACTATGACAATTTCGTTAAAAAAGTAGCACAATAATAAATTTGCAAACCGTAATTGACTTTTTCTAGGCTATTTCTGCATGATATAGCAGAATATCAATTTACCATAGGTCAAATACTAACGAAACATTTTTGGTCAAAAATTCTAACAGTTGAATAGTCTGTAAAAGCATCAAAATATTTTTTTCTACAGGGCGTCACAAAATTTCTTAAACTACCGGAAATGGGAAGTTCCTGAGGTGATTTGAAGCAACATTTTCCTTTGCAGAAATGGCCGCCGCGGATCTGTTTGGAAGTTATTAACAAAAAACACATACCAATCTGAGCGCGGCTATAGTGGACGGCCTCTGGCTCGTCCAACGGCAACGCGACGCTCAGCGGGACCTGTCGCCGAGCCGGAACCCGTTTACTATAGCTGCGCTCTGATTAGTCCGTGGTTTTCGTTAATAACTCCCAAACGAATCCGCGGCGGCCTTTTTTGCAAACGGAAATGTTGCTTCAAATCTCCTCAGGAACTTCCCATTTCCAGGAGTTGAGGAGTTTTGGGACACACTGTACTTATATTTAAAGTAAAGTGTAATCATAATACACGACAGTTTTATTATTCCAAATCTCCTGACACAAGCTTTAAAAAGTATACCTTTTTTAATGCAACTATCGCAGTTTAAATATCGACAATTTCTCAAGAATGCGGATTTTAGTGTTCAAATACTTTCTGGAGCCATTGTACTTATTTATTAGACTCTGTTCGGAATCTTCATCACGAGTCTGATTCGATATTGTAGAACAAGAGGTTAAGGGCGTTTCTTTCCCTTTTTAATACAAAATATCGATTCTGACACCTATTTACGAAACAGATAACCCCGTTCATTTCGATGACCTTAAAGTATGTTGTCAGGGTAAAAAGTCTGTACAATCTTTCTCTATATAAAAATTAATAACTATGTAAATTGGGCATCCTCTGTAGTTTTATGTAGATTAAACGGACTACTTATTGCTAATATAATTGAAAAATGACAAAACTAATGAATCAAATATCTCCGATTGTTATGCTCGAATGCTTATGGAACAAATACAACTATTGGTTGTGCCGATTGTGCATTAATAGGATTATTATGAAACTTGGATCTCGGCCCGGAGCTAGAAGTCGATGTCGTGCACTATGTTAAGCTTATTGAGCTCGTTTTTTGACACGCAATCAAGATCGGTTAATGACACACTTCAATAGGTTACTGCATATAGTAGTTCAATTTGTTTAACGTTTTACTGATGGCAACCAAGACCTGAGAATTAAAATGAAATTAGCATACAAGTTCATAGTTAAATCAAGTTTAAAGTTTTCAAGGAGTCACATTAATAGTTGTTGTGTGGATTCAATTTGAAAATATGATTTTCGTTATTACAGTTATCACTTCTATCACGCGCGTAAAAAGCTCGATAACTTTACTGAGTCGATGCTGAAAAGGCGTGACAATTGATAAGCCAGGGTCACGTAATTTTGTCACATCAATTTGCAATTTTTCAAGCTTTCATTCGATTCTTTTATGAGATATTTATAGTGAACAAAACTGATAATTAGATTGTGGATCTTTATGCAAAATAAAAATTGTTTGCATCCGCTGCAAAAAACATGGGTCACTCAGCAATTTCTTTCTGCTTTTAATAATTTTACTAGATCGAAAATAATACGTTGAAATTCTTCAATTTTTCTCATCTTTCTACTGTTTCAAATTACAGCTATTCGCTCTTCCCATAAATTCATGAAATCCACAGTCTACTAATGACAATTAATGAATACTGACTGTCTTCTTTGTTTGAATTTAGAACAATTATGAAAATAACACTTCATATGATGAGTTAATAAGGTCTGCCATCTGACAAACTCGTTACTTATTTTATGATATTAACTGTACAAAGGTCATGACTAATTTCACAGATACTAAATGTGTAAAATTTAGCACGAACGGCGATTCTCGACAAATATCGCAATTCCTATCAACTAACTTCTTTTTTCTATGAAATATTGGGTTGGAAAGAGAGTAATTTCGGTTTGCACAAATAGATAGCTTTATGTTTGTTTTGTTATTCTTTTGTCAATGTTAGAATTTTTTTAAATTCAGATTTGATAAAAACAAATTACGTGTAATTTTGTTTACAACTGTTAGTTTACGATCAATATTAATATGGAGTGCAAAAATAAACATATTCGATATATTTTACTTTTTTATTTTTATAAAGACAAGAAAGCGGCTGCGGTTAACAAAGAGATATGTGAAGTTTATGGTGTTGATTGCTTAACAGAACGCACGTGTCAGAATTGGTTAAAAAAATATCGCTGTAGAGATTTTTCACTTGAAGATGACCGACGTTCTGCTAGATCTTCTGAAGTTGATGTTGACAAAATGAAAGTCATAATTGTAAAAATGACATAAGATGTATTAGACTCGTTAAGAAGCTCAATATTTGATTTCCGCATAAATTGGAAGAAATTCACTTAACACGTACGAAATTATTGGAGCTTGGTTGGGAAGTGACGTTGCATAGTATAGTTCCATATAGTCCCGACCTTGCACCATCTTATTACCATTTATTCTAAAGTTTGTAAAACTTTTTAAATGCTGAAAATATCAGTAATAACGATGACCTTAAATCGCACTTGGTTGAGTTGTTTGTTAACAAGGACCAGAATTTCTATGAACGCGGAATCGTAAAGTTACCAGAAAGATGGCAAAAGGTCATCGAACAGAATCGAAGATATTAGACTGATTAAAGTTCATGTTTATTATAGAAAAAATTGAGTTTTATTTCACACTACAAAACCGAAATTACTTGCTTTCCAAGCCAATCAATTTTGCTACAAAACCATCACGCGAGAATTTGGATTTCTGATACAGTAATTTTCGCACGGTTAAATAACATTTTACATGAAATACGTTGTACGTAGTAAAAATGGTCGATTAATTATCTGTATTGCTTGTACCTGTAATTTTTTATAAAACATCAGGGTGACCTTGAGCATTTTGAATGCATCTGCACGATTTTATGTAAAAATTCATGGGTACAATGCATATAAGGAAGGTCTTTTAATCGAAAAAGTTAGTCATTTCGAGTTTTTTTTTAATTAGCAAGCAGTATTTACGAAATTATCATCCAGTGTTTTTCTAGTATTTGTAAAGTTTCAATATCTGAAATCGAAATTCTAATTACATTGTAGGAAAGTGTGCATTATAACAAATTCACCCTTTTGCAGTACAATAACATTCAGAGTTATCGAAAATCCGAAATGAAAAAATACTACATATTCCTGTATTTATGAAAACTTATCGATAAGTCAATGAGACGTGTGGTATACATATGTATGTATAATTACGGTGACCATATTTTTGGGAGCGAAATAGGAGACAAAAAAAGGTAAATATAGCTAAGAGGGGATCCACCTCGGATTACTTTGACCTTCACATATGTTGTCAAGGACAACATTCTGAACAACTTTTGTCATTATATTTATCCGTCGCTCGATTATAGTTTTCGAGAAAATTGCAAAAAACTATTGCTAGTACTGAATTGAATTTTCTGTATTGCGTACGCATATTTCCGATTTTTGTATGGGTGGCCTCTCCGCCTCCTCCACAAACCTAACCACAACTCATTCTATTCGCATAATCTTTGTATTGTAACGTAATCATCTAGAATTTAATGTAGTAATTAAGACTAACCTAACCCAATCCTAACTACACCACAACTCTACATTCTATTTGCATGATTTTTCCATCACTAGATCAAATTCTGGATGACAGCTACAATGCAAAGATTATGCGAATAGAATGAGTTGTGGTTAGGTTTGTGGAGCAGGCGACCACGCATACGAAAATCCAGGAGTAGTATCTCACTCTCCTTATACATATACATATAGGGTGAACATAAAATAGTCAATAAGTATGCAAAATAATAATTTTAATTACATTTCTAGATTATTTAATAGATATACACTGCTCATTATGTTAAAAAATGCATCAATGCGTTTGTCGACTTTTTCGTAATTATCTCGGAAACTAATGTAAGTCCGAACGACGGATAGTTATATTGACAAAAGTTGTTCAGAATGTTGTCCTTGACAACATATGTGAAGGTCAAAGTGATCCGAGATGGGTCCCCTCTTAACTATATTTACCCAAAAAAAAAATAGATTTAATACATTATTTATTGTAAGTGTTGTCATTCATACTGTGTAAATAGTGAAGAAATACATGTTTTATAACAAAGTCGAGGTTTTACAGTGACCATCACGATCATCCAAACTTAACATAATTGAAACTTGTTAAGGTGACCTTCCAATGGTGATTTAAAAAAATAGATGACAATTTCCAAGCATAGACTACATAAAAATACGGAAGATTGGACAAGATAATTTGCTACGAAAATATGACAATAAGTAAAATCGTTACTAAAATGGGTAAACCTTACGTTTAGGGGAGGCAGCTCCGATGACCTTGACCTTGACATATGTTATCGAGGACAACATTCTGAACAACTTTTGTCATTACAACTACCCGGCGCTCACTCTTAGTTTTCGAGATATTTGCGAAAAACTATTGCAAATACTGTATTGAATTTTACGTATTCTTGCATGCTCCGTGGAAACGTAAGCCTGTTCCGGAGCGGCATCTGTTTATTTTCTGTTTATAAACACATTATGGGAATCAGAACGGATTGTCTGGGTTAGGTCTGGGTGACTACTTCTGTATTTTCGCATGCGTGGTCGGGCCGGCCCGACGGCCGGCCCTCTCCGCCCCCCCCCCCCCCACCATCTAACCCTAACTAATTCTAATCGAATTCTGAGAATTTTATTCAGCATTTAAATGGTGTAATGGATACATAGAATTCATTATTCCGAAAAAAGCATCAATGCGTTTATCAAAATTGTACGTTCTTTTAAATAAAAATTCGGCAATATAATTAGTATAATGATAGTCACGTATGCGATAGCGAGGAATGCTGGCTCTCAGATCTCTCCACAATCTTTCAATATTTTGTGTATGAACTTGTGTATGGCTGCCTTATGTTACAACGGAACGTGGAAGAATACGTAAAATTCAATACAGTATTAGTAATAGTTTTTTGCAAATATCTCGAAAACTAAGAGCGAGCGCCGGGTAGTTGTAATGACAAAAGTTGTTCAGAACCTTGTCCTCGACAGCATATGTCAAGGTCAAGGTCATCGGAGCTGCCTCCCCTAAACGTAAGTATTACCCTAAAATGAATTACTACAGTATTAAAAAAATAATAAAAGGTACTTTATAAAATATTAACGTTGCATTATTGTTGGCAGATGTAACTACTTACATTATCTTTTTTTCATAGTATATGGTATTATTTTGACGTGAATTCTTGTAATATCTGCGTTATTACAGATAGAAATATTGGATGCTTTTACACCTGAACCTGTGTAGTTTTTAAATGTAATGTAATATATTTACAATATTTAGTGAACCATCCTTTCGTATTTTTCTTTGTTACTTATTAAAATTTTACAAATCTTTACGTGCTGTTGTCGTTTTATCTGAGAGGGAAAATTACTTGTTAGATGACATGTTCGCAAATAACTGTAAAATGGATTCCGAGATCTTCGAATTGATGATCTGTGGGTCTCTATTATTGACGCACTGTTAAAGGTATCATAATTCATCGTTCTCACATGTCAATAATAAAGAACAATAAAATAATAGTGAATAGAAAACATTAGTGAATGCGACGAAAAATGATTCACAAGGCTGATCAATGTGATCTTGCCAATAGAGGACACACTAAAATGTTATGTAAACTTGTTAATAAGCTATACTTGTATTGTATACAATGTAAACTACACATGACTAGAAATATTCCAAGTAAATCTTACGTTCCTGACCTTGTATGAGTTTCAAGGTTATTCTATTCCACATAGTTTTCGTCTTAACACTCACATTCATATAATGCATCATTATGTTGTTTAGAAAGACAGTATCACTCATTTCTCCTGTATTCTTATCGTTTAAAAAAAGAACACATAAACAGATTACATTTACGTAACTACTAAATGGGAAGTATACTTTAATATTATTTAGATTACGTAATAGTTTATTTAATTATCACCAATTGTTCGTTGTATTGAAACGGGGTTATCTGAAATATATTTCAAGCGACTGTTACCGTATATTGTAATTTGTCAATGTTCGGTTAGTATTTTCGTTCAGAGTAATAATACGAATCAACTCTTCTTTGTACTTACCTTGGCAAACCAGAAAATGTAGTCTCAAGTACGTAACTCCGTGAATCCGTATTTCCTGGCAGAAGCATCGGATTCTATTTCAGAAACGCCGAATGCAATTTAACTTCATGTAGTGGTAAAAGGGGTAATAGTATGCAAAGTACAAAAAAGAAATCGATATTGAATTCATGTGCCGGTAATTATAAAAGTGGTCTAAGTCATAATTCCAACAAAATTTAATTTTTCACTTATTTTGTATTGTGCTACGTACGAAGAAATTTCTTCGCGTGCATTTCGATTCGAATTTTTCTAATCTCTTTCCTGAAAACGGAAAACGCCCTAAGCCACACTTATGTTTATACAGCGTGAAAATTATAAAGCGTTACAGTCGAGTATCTCCAAAAATACTGATTACACGCAAAAATGTTTCAGATAAAAGTTGTTCAGTACCGAGGGGGACATCGTGTGGTGGGACTTTTATTTTTCTCGATTAACACTCCAAGGAGAGCTGGCAGTCAAATATTTTTTTCTTAATGGAATGATACGTTTTTTGTTTTTACCTATGACTCAAGATCATTCAAGGTCAAACTTTGCAGAGAAATGAAAAAAAGTTGTGATCGTTTTATTTTTACTTTAGTATGTGTACTCAATGCCCAATTAAAAATTCTTTGTTTAAATGATTCTCTAAGTTTGCTCAACATTTGAACATTTATGTTTTGCGTTGTCGTGCTTTTATTGAGGAACACTCGCGGGTGACGCGCGGATGAATCTCCACTCAAAGTTGTAAGGCTTGAGCCCGGTAAGACCGCGAACGCGTCGATTCGCAAATGGCCTCGCACGATTGCTACTGCCCGCCAAATTAATATTGGGCAGCCGATTCAGTGACTAAAGCGATTATATGTATACAGGGTGTCACAGATCAATCGTTTTCTTTTCAAATGGGGGGTTCCTGGGGTGATTTGAAGCAACATTTTCCTTTGCAAAAATGTTGGTTGGGGCTTCGTGTAGGAGATATTAACGAAAAATACTGACCAATCAGAGCGCGACCTAGACGCGTGTTGGCAAAGTTGGTACGGCGCGTCAGGAGGATCCCCTCGCTGGAGCGTTAGCGGATCACCGCGAAGAAGAAATGAACAAGCGAAAGAGTAGGCAATTTAGAATT
>CM052222.1:113525-150947 GCA_028454225.1 Lasioglossum leucozonium
TCCTCCAATTCCACGTACGTGCTGAGGAGTACCTCTTAGGTGTGGCGGAGGGACTAGGATTTAGTGTCCGTCTGTATCCTTGCACATCATCTGGAAACAGCCGATTGCACGGGTAGTAAGACAGGCCAGTTTGCTCTTCGCGTTCAAAATCGAAACAATCTCGTCAGGTGATCAAATACGGCGATTAGAATAGTAGCGAATATCTAGTGTGAGAGCCGGTGCTCCGGGAAAATAACTGTGATGAAAATCATCAAGAACAATCGTGACGAATATTGAACATTGAATCTACAATAAGCAGAATATACTCACCTTTTACCAGATATTGCTCTCCGTTTATTCTAACCTTCACTTAGCCACTCCGCCATCCATTCCTGGAGGCACGAACCTCCGTCACAAAGAACTCGACGAATCGTAATAAATCGTAACCTACTAATTGGATATATTTGCATGTATTTGAACAAGATACATGTAAATATCTCCAGATAAAATAAACGGTTACAGCGTCGTAGGCTTAATGGGCATTACGCAGTTTTAATGTGACTCCACAGAAAGTAGTCGAGTGATATTAAATCCGACGAACGGGACGGCCAGGCTACACGATCTCCTCGACCTATCCACTTTTCTGCAAAGATTTCATTAATTGCAGTTCGAGAGCATAGTGCATAGTGCGAAGGCGCACCCACATGTTATTGCATCCACATAACGTGCCTTTTATTTAAAGGTACTTCTTCACATAATTGAGATAGTACATTGTGTAGGAAGTCAACATAAACCTGTCCAGTTAAACGTCCTTCGAAAAAGTGCGGGCCAATGACAAAATAAAACATAAAGTATAAATAAAGCGATCATAGCAAGTTTGACCTTGAACGACTTTGAGGCATAGGTTACTGACGCACTATTTGATGGTGGATAAAAAAAACATTTTATTCCATTTAAAAAAAAAGTTGACCTTCACCTCACCTTCGAGCGTTAACTGGGAAAAAATAAAAATCCCACCACACGATGTCCCTCTCGGTACTGCACAACTTTTATCTGAAACATTTTTGCGTGTAATCCATATGTTTTCCTATGGAAATCTTGAGTGTATCCCCACGTAGATTTCATAGTATAGTACAATATACATAAGCCCTTGAATTTTAACCCTTGGAAGACAATAAAAAAACTACAGGGTGTCTCAAAATGGTCTGACATTTTAAATTACGTGCCATTTTTTTGTGGCGAACAGAGAGTACTAATCCTTGACAACTGGCATCAGAAAGTACATTGCGGTTTAGTCATGGAGAATTACAAGACCGAGAAACACAGAAATTGTCAGACTTTATTATTTTTTATTGCAAACGAAGTTTCATGGTCGTGTTATCTCACGGCGTGATCTGAATTGCCCACCAAGATCGTACGATTTGACGGCATTAGACTTTTTTTCTTGGGGGTTTTCTGAAAGGAAAAGTGTATGCCAATAATCTACAGACCATTCCGGAGCTCAAGGAAGCAATTAGACGTACAATTACTGAAATTAGTACGCAATTATGCCAACATGTCATTGAAAATTTCGTCAAAAGAATGACCCTTTGTAAACAGGGACGAGGCGGCCATTTATCGGATATTGTGTTTCACGCGCAACAATGATGCAGAAACGAGTAGTTAAAGTAGCCTATAGTCGGTTATCTGATATTTATTTATTAGATTTTAAAAAATAACACGATATTCATATTAGGATGCTATTCCATATTTGGCTATTTTCCTCTAAATTAAATACAGTCAGTCTCATAATTGATGGCACACATTTTAAGTTAGAAAAACTATTTTATAAATGAACCAAACAACTTCAGATATTTGTCCAAAAATTGCGTTTAGGCTGAATTATGAACAAAATAGTGTAAAAACTAATATCGGGCGGTTGTATTCTCTACGGCTATTTATACAAGAATCTAACGCTACGGAACATTGGTATTAGAAAAACTTGGTATCGCGCGATCTGTCTCGAGGTCCGTAGGCGCGAGAGTTCTTGTATAAAGTCCGAAGGTCCGCAAGCTAGTCCCGCAAGGGTCCTTGTCTTCTGCTCCGCTGTGGTACGTCCCCGAAACTAGGCCGGAGTGCGGGGGAAGGTGCTTGCAGTGGAAGGTCCTCGCGTGGGTTTCTCCCGTCCTGATTCGGGTGCGCCTTCACGGTGTTTTGGCCGTCACGAATTAGGAGACGTCTTACAATAGTAAAAGATGCTTTTTACACTATTTTTATTTGGACTTGTAACAACATACAACCACTATAAGTCCACTATAAGTTGTACAAATACATCCTGAAAATTTGGTCAATTGGTTTACAGATTATAAAGTACTAAAAATGGTAAAAATTGCCGAATAATAGTGGGAAACGGGCGGCTGGGAAACACGCCTCATGGAGAGGTAATGAAGGAATAAGGGAATAGTCGAATTTTCGGATAAAAAATAACTTTAATAAAGGAAATGAACAAGACGTACAAAATACAATAAATTTAAAAAAATCAATATAGACATCTTTGGAGAAAAAAGTTACAGAATTCTACAATGCCAGTATTGTTGAAATTTTATTTTGAGTCGTGGCAATGCTGTTTCATAACTTCGCCATTGCTTTTCTTTGCAAAAATGATACGGGATTATACATACTGAAATGCTCGTCTGAGGTTCATAGTCTACGTGTTACGCAATAACAATGCCGTGTAAAACTATTGATTACCATAAAAATCTATGTTAGCATTATCTAGTTTCGCCGTCAATAAATCAAAATAGCATACTTTCTCTTATCTATTTATTAAATTTATTTTCTAATACGTTCAGTAACGAGTACAATTGTTAGTGTAAATGACTTCTTATCTGTTGTCATTGTTAATAGCGTTGCGTGAAAAGAATAAAAACTATTGCAAGTAGAGCTGGAAGTAGCTAACACATATCAACACAACTTTAAAGTATAGTTATTTGCAAACTGACTATTATCATTTGTTCTTAATTTGTTGTACTTGATTTTACACATATATTATACACATAAGTAGATCTTACCATAAAAAATGTATCTCAAATGTAAAGCAATATTTCTGCCGCAGAATATTCAGTAAATATTATAGATTTAAGCAACGTGGAGCAATCGTTATTCCTATTGATTCTGAATCTTGAAACGTGAATCTAATTTAGATTGTTCTGGTACATGGTTAAATACAGGATGATTTAGCTACGTGTGCTACCAAAATTATATGTATATGTATATGTAAACTATTTCGTATACAAAAAAATGGTTGAACCCAAATTCGTATGGTTTCAAGAGTAGCATACAATGTAATAATTACTTCTTTTTTTTTCTATTTTGATTTTTCATTGTGATATAAAAGTCACCTTGTTTCTTTATTGAAAAGAGCAAATTTTTATCTTGTTATTATTAATATTATTAAAATTACATGTCCTTTCGCAGTTTATACAGAATACATTTGCGGGACTTGTGTAACGTTTTTCCGAAAACTTGGTAAAATGTGGGAAAGGAAGAAGCAGTGGTGATATTGTTTATGTGAGACTTCGTTTTCGAAATTATTCACATGTGAGATATACCGAATTAAGGAATGTTGAGAGTGAGCAGCGTGCGGTTCGAGAGCGCGACGCGTACCCTTCTCGGGGAAAACCCATGGGGGTGTACCGTCAGGTAAAAAGGATACTGGCAACAGGGGGTCATCATGACTAGAAGCTAGCTGAGCGGTCACTCTTCAGGTGACGCTCAGTCTGTAACAACCTTTGCTTTACAATAAATCGCACTCTTTGGCGGACGGCTTCACCGTCAATACGTGTATTACTTGAACACCCGCTCCGATCATCCTGTCTAAGGGATATATATAGTTACGGGCATTACGGACTCTTTTCCTAACTTATAATATTCTTTACAGATCATTTGTTTCTTAACGCGGTTGTCTGTTTTGACCGACGTTGAAAGCGATACGTAGAAATACATTCTATTACAATGGTGGGAACGGTAGGGGCCCCTTAAACGCCTACTTCTCCCACCTATCTCTCTTTCATGCAGCGCGTGTTTTCGTCGCGATGTGCGAGGTCTATTATGATGGAAGACATGGGCGTAACTAGATATGGGTCAGAGGGAGCCTGCCTCCCCCCAAAATGCAGATTCTCTCTCCCCGTATACATACAGGGTGTCCAGGAATGGAACGATATCCCTGAATTTGCGGATGGCTCACATCGTGTCCAACTATATGCCAAAATTTCGTTTTAGTAAAAGTCCTACCATTTTTGAGATATTGATTTTTTAATTTTTTTTGTAAAAAATTTGACTGTGTCCAATTTATTTTATGCCATTTCTACAAATGATGACTTTTTTGAAGTCTGTTTTTTTTTTTAATCACTCATGGATGATGTACTCGTCTAACGCAAGGTACTTTTCTTTCTTAAAATGTTAAGAAAACCTCAAAAAAAATCTTTGTGCAAAAATTGTATGCAAATTTATTGAAACGGCTGACTTTGATAGCATGGTGTAAAAATAATGTACTAAGCAGACCGTGCCAATTATTTCAAAAAGTTACTTAGTTACTGCCAATTTTAAAATGGTATAATTGTTTAACATTTCTTTTAAAATTACTGGTTTATGGTGGTTCAAACTGGTAAAGCAGACATTAAGCATTTTAAAACATTTTAAAATTGGCAGTAACTAAGTAACTTTTTGAAATAATTGGCACGGTCTGCTTAGTAAATTATTTTTACACCATAGGCTATCAAAGTCAGCCGTTTCAATTTTGCATATAATTTTTGCACAAAGATTTTTTTTGAGGTTTTCTTAACATTTTAAGAAAGAAAAGTACCTTGCGTTAGATGAGTACATCATCCATGAGTGATCAAAAAAAAAACAGGCTTCAAAAAAGTCATCATTTGTAGAAATGGCATAAAATAAATTGGACAAAGTCAAATTTTTTACAAAAAAAATTAAAAAATCAATATCTCAAAAATGGTGGGACTTTTACTGAAACGATATTTTGGCATATAGTTGGACATGATGTGAGCCATCCGCAAATGCAGGGATATCGTTCCATTCCTGGACACCCTGTAGATGGTAGAAACTATGTACAGGTGCCTGACGGGGAGCGTTATGGATAAGAGTCAAGGAACCTATCCCCCCCCCCCCTCTTAGACAAAGATTCTAGTTACGTCAATGATGAAAGAGTTTTATAACGTATACATATACGATACATATTCGTATAGTATACAGGGCGTCCTAGACCACCCGTCCACCCTTATTAAAATGGTGGGGAGTGATTTTGATTGAGACCTAAAAAACTTCGAGTAACCAATTCGAGTGCGCTCTACGGAATGGCGGTAGTTGCAATTTCCGGTACTAACCGGAAATAGGATTTTCGCTCTTCATTCACGTTTTTCAAAACATGTTGCAGGCATCCGTCCCTGTCCATTCAGTGATTTATAACATTCTCTCTGACTCATTCCAACTTTGATTCATCTGGAAAAACCCTACAGTTTTATGTCACTTTCTTTTGATCCATGTCAAACTTATTTGCAAATAGCAACTTCACGAATAACACCAATACCAAAGCGATAATTGCTTCATTCTTTGTGAGTAGAACTTAGAAAGTTAGGAAAAAATCGTCAAAATCAAAGACTACATCATTAGATGAAACTAGATTTTAATAATTCACGTGAACTCCTTCCGATACCTAAAGTTATGTCCACATTGAAGCAACATCAATCAACTTTTTGTCGCATCTTGTTGCCTTCTTCTTCTTTTATTCGATTAAAAAAAAAAACATAATTACATAGTTTAGAATGAGACATTGTATGTAAGAGGGTCTATTGAATCATTTTGTACTTATCAAAAAGTTTGATTGTTTTAAATTGAATTTCTCAAAAACTGAGTGATGAAGATAAATATGGTTTTCGTCGATAGTGTGGGTAACTCAGATTGTTAAGCGTTAATAACTTACCCAGCAATGAGAACATCAGATTCTTAATTATTGGAAACACATAAATTGTCTTCAACTCAGTTTGAATAAATAAACCAATATAATAGAACAGTATTCAAATATTTTTATCTCCGTAATCAATCAAAGACAGAAAGATCTATAGCACATTATTGTATTATGTCTATTTTCATTTGTTATCTATTTATCGTGTGAAAAGTGATTGATCTCGTGATGACAATCAACAGTTCTTGAAGTCCTTAATCTCGGTAACGTTAATGTGGAACTAAACACGTTTCTGTTGAGACGTTCGTCACGATCTACGCGATAAAGAAATGATAAAATGACGATAAAAACAAGCAATAGCGCAATGACTTGTTAATCTTCAGTCGCTCTACTGGTTCAATGTTCACCAAGGTTGTTATAATACGTATCAGGGAATTTATAATAGTAGCTACATAATATTCACAACATTTCGTAATATGTAATATGTGGATATGATCACGCTATAGCATTTCGTAACGTTTCACTGAGAAAAATCAGCAGGATTGATGACTTATTGTCATGACTTCTTCGGGTAATATTACACTTGTGGATCGGTGGCGATGTGTCAAAAAAAGTGGCCCCAAAATTGACCTTCAGCATAATTTTCAAGGTCAAATTGTTTTTCTATTGCATCGTCTAGTACGCGTCACGAGGAACAAAAGTCTGAACGAAACCATCGATCGGAAATCAACCGTTCTCTTAAAAAATGACTAAAGTTTAGTAAACTATCTTATTTCATGTCTACAATGTGTCCCAATATTGGGTACAACCGTGGAGGGGGTGATTCTACATGAGAAAATAAGTCGAAAATATGGAATAAATTTTTTTCATTCAAGGCTTCGTTTGCGACAAAATTGACTTTGAAAATGCATTAGGTTCACATGCCTAGCATTTGTAAGAAGCAAAACCAATAAGTCAGACACGTGAGCCGATATCTACATATTCAGTAATACACAGCACGTGTGTTCGTCAAATTTTCAAACTTGGGTAAACTTGTCGATACGTTACCCTCGCCAATTTCAATGATTTTTAAATATGTTTTCAAGGTCACCATTCTGAACAGGCTTCAGTTTACGAGATATTAGCAAAAATAGTTTCTTGAAGTTGTTATACACGACATGTGTAGTTCAACTTATGGATATCCTGCCCCCGCCCTGCTAAAGAGAAGGAGGAATTATGTTGGTCTCTCTTCCGGCTGAAGGCCGGGCATACTCACTAAAACCTCACGGCCCTCCTTACACTTTACTGCGTGAACCCAGGATCTCTTTTGAACGCAACTGCCTCCTACCCCCCGTTGCCTTTATATAGACCACTCCCTGAGCGGGGGGGGGGGAGCCCCCTTCGAATAGTCCTAATAGGGAACCACAGTGATGACAACTCTGTTTCCCCTCTCCCTTTTTTTTTGCTAAGAGAGAGGGGAAATGTATTTACGCACTCAACCCCCCCCCCCCACCGGTCTCTTTGCCGGGGGAGTGTGGCACTCAGCCTATTTAGCGGCCAGTATCCGCTAAAACCCCTCTCCCAGGACCCCTCCAGGGTTGGGCCCTTTTCCAACCAGACGTCCGGATTATATCGCCACGGAGACCCGCTTTCGCATAACGCCCATGCCGATTACCTCCAGTCTCAACCACGCCTGTTCTTGTCTGTTCTCCCTGGGTCACCCGAGTCCAGCTCGACCTCCCGATGACCCAGGTGACCCCGTCGCTCGTCCGTTCTGAAGCGCGATCCTGTCGCTCTCTCCAGCCGGTGCAGACGAGGGGATCCCCGAATGCAGTAAGGGTCCATCTCTCGGAGGGGTGCATTTCGCACACCCCCGGGATCAGTCCCCACCCCGTGTACACGAGTAGTACCAGTACTACCACGCTCACAGCCCCCACTCGATTTTGGTGTCCCCAAATCATAGGAGGACGAGTGCATGGTCAAAAATATATCATTTGACTTTGTTTGGTCTAGGTTAGATCTGGGTTAGATCTTAAAATATAAAAAATGCGTAGTGACTGTTTTTTGATGATTCTTGCTATTGCAAATTCTACATATTTTCAATAATCAAATTTGTTTTCTACTAAAGAGCAAATTCAATTATTCAACATAAGCAGAATTCGCAATAGTGAGTCTGACAGGTGTTTGCGAATATCTCGGAAACTAAAAACTGCTCTATACTTCCGCAGGAAAAAGTTGTTTAAAATTATGACCTTGCCAACATATTTCAATTTCATAAAAATCCGAGACGGGGCAACGTTTCGACAAGTTTACCCAAGCTCGATTTTGTCGAAAACAGAGCCTCAAATGAAAAAAATTTATTCTATATTTTCGACTTATTTTCTCATGTAGAATTTAGCCCTCAACGATTATACTCAATATTGGGACACTTTGTAGATACATGGAATAAAACATTTTACCAAACTTTAAAATCATTTGCGACCTACGGTTCTTATATTATTATATTATCTTATATTATTAGACATATATTATTAGAAAAAATTTGACCTTGACATTTTTGTTCAGTCAGTTTTACGGCTGCTTTTTTAACTGTTGGATATATCAACCATTTCAAAATAGTCTCAATTTTCTAAAGTATCCTTGAGATATTTGAGGACAGTATAGGGGGTGCCAGATGAGTCGCAGAATAGTCTTACTCTTGCCTCCTGGAAACAGAATGAGTAACCCCTACTCATAGTTTCTCAAACTTTTTTCACCTTTTTCAGAAGACGTATAATTTATCTAGTATACTGTTCAACATTTATTTTGTATTTCTATTTTTCGATAGCCATTTATTATAGATTTTATATTGTAGATATACATATATATAGGATCCATATACTTGTTTATCTCTGGTTTATAGTTTTGAATAACTTCAACTAAAACCAAATGCTTATTCGCCAATTGGTAGATGTTTTGTACTTTTGTACTCAGAATTGTATGTTATTTGAAAAAATGTTTCACACAAGACGTTTCCTGTTTCGAGAGGGATATAATCCAGTGCCACTATTTTGTTTGTAAGTGTACGCACGAAGGTCGCACGAAGGTCATCGTTATTTTTTCTTAAGTAGAATCATATAATTTTTTATGTACTATTTGATGTATCTCGGCATTCTCGATAAAGATGTATTAACCTATTTATGTCAAGAAACCATTACTTCATGGGAAATATTTTAATTTCAATAATTACTGTTGAATTCTGACACTGTGTTGGCTTAAAGAATATTTACTGTGATTTTATTAACGTATTTAACAAAGATGATATTAACTAAACTATAATGCTTTTCACGCTCCACGCTTCACACTTCGCACAACCGTTCCGACACACCATTCAAACAGAAGAGAACACATCGCGCTTCATTCGTTTGCCACTTTCCAATCATGCCGCACACTCATACCAACCTTATTCCGCACTCTCATACCAACCGTATTCCACACACTCAAACCTTTTATCACTCATACCAACATTCAACCAACTGCCTGACTATAATTGTTACCAACAATTACGAATCCCTATTATTAGTTCATAAGTGTATACACTCGGGTAGTATTCCATGGCTCGTGGTATTTTTGTTTTTAGAATGTAGAGGACAATGATATAATTGCATCAACTTATATCTTGCACCATTTTATTGAAAAAAAAACTTAAAATAATCGAGCAGCAAACATTGATAATGTGTCTACAAATGCTCCGGTACGCTACCCCACATTTCAATACATTTTTTAATACATCGCTTAATATTAGTTTGCACATTCACGGGCATTGCAAGACATAATGCATTCATGCATGAATTTACCACCTGTTGGGTTCAAGAAAAGTTTCAATGTTATCAGCTCCCATTCATGGTGTTACTCATCATACAATATAAACGTCACGCTCAGCATGACCTGTCGACGAGCCGGAATCCGTCCGTTCAAAGTCGCCAGATGAGCCATTAACCAATTAATAAAACCGCAAAACAACATTTTCGTAAAGAAAAAAAGTTACTTCAAATGATCTCAGGAATCATCCTTTTCGAGGAAGTACAACATTTTTGGGGTACCCTCTATAATAAATCTATAGATTATAATAGAATTTTTTGAATAAAATACTTGATAACATTTACATTCTGAAATCAGACATTTCGTATACAACGACCTAATAGCAGTTGCAGCGCAGCAACATACAGTAAACAATATAAGCTCGCTCGTTAAAATATTTAACAATTTTACAGATTACATCCCGTGCTAATTATCGAATTATGGTAGAAGTTTTGATTCACTAACCTTGAATTTAAAAATTGTTTGTTTCAGGAAACTGATGATCGCACCACGCAGTACTACTGATAACGAACGAACTCGATTCTAGTGCACTTCTTTGAAAGCCGCGAGTTTAGTGCAACAACAGAAATAAACCCGCCCCCGAAACAGTGTTCTCAAACAAGATAAAAGAAAGTCACTTTTGTAATCTATATAGAATGAGCTAGTCGTCTATTACTCGCTCGAAGGTTTATATGTATATAGTTTCAAATAATTCAAACATTCAACATATGTGCAATTAAACAACAGTGATATTTGAAACATAGAAAAAACATTCTGTTAAATAGACCCGTAAATATTTTTTAGAAGTTTGTTCAAGCTGTACTCTTTTAACCCTTTTGATATCCTGCGGAAAATTAACACATCAAAACACCATCACTAGACGAAACTTTCTGCCAGAAATCTACGCTTTGCGTGCGAACAATCTTTGGTTATTCGGAAGAAGAAGAGAACAGGGTTTTAAAAGAATGGTGGTCAGTATGTTCTTTCAGATGTGTGCATAATGATTAGACTGCCAAAATGCATTTAAGAAAAAAACGACCTGGTGCTATTTAAAACTGTAGAAACATTAAAAAAATTTTAAACTTTCTTCAGTTTGTTAAGATTGTTAAAAAACACAATGAAAATCTACATATATGAAGATGTATATGGTTACTGTTACTTGTAATTGATGCGTAAAGGTAGGTAGGTAGATGTGTTAGCCTAAGTGTAAGACCTAAGAGGTTCAGTCAACGAAGGTATAGTTATTATGTATTGGGAGTAGTATTTGAATTGTATCATTTAGCTATATTCTAAATCGAAAAGAAAGGGTTTGAGATGAAAACGTTTAATAGAGTAAAGACGATCACATCGATTAAAGAAGACAATACATTGTATAATATGCAGGCTTCGCTGGAGTAGTGGATAGTTTTTAAACTGAGTTTCCCCTTATTAAAGTCTAGGCCCTAGTCTCTACGGGAGTGTTACGAGCTGAGGGCTGGCCGATAAGGCGTCACCGAGGTTTGTTCGTCTGGACGTGATAGGCAGATTTATTTCAACCGGGTTGTCACTAGATAGGGAAAGGGTTTCGTGAACACGCCGAGGGAATTTCAACCGGGTTATCAATAGATGGGAAAATCGTGACCTGGTCGATGTTTATTTCACCATCGAGCGTCACAGGAAAGGTGAAGGTAAGGTATTCAGGAGGTTAGCTCTCGTAACCTAACGATTTGTTGATAAACCTCAAGCAGCAAAGGGTTATCGTAGTGGGATAAATTTCTAGTAAATGGAATTTTATAATGAATATGGGAAATGAGATTTAAAGAATCCTCAAATTGCCTATATCAAATACAATATCTTCTTTGTGTTGTCTATGTTCTTCTAATGCGATCGCGGATACTAAATTCCGAACACTCGTTTTTCACGCACTGAGAAATGCGGAGATGTACTTAGAGAAACTTGCCTGACCTAACAGGAGTCTTCATCAGATTCTGCTGAGACTTAAAACAGTGCTCGTACGAAAGGCACCTAAAGCGAGTTTCATACAATTTATTGTCATGGATTTGTTAGAAAGTCCCGAATGATAGAAAAGATCTTAACATAGAAACAAATATTTGCAAACGTAATATTTAATAGTAACTACAATAGTAACAGTAATTATAATTAACTATAGTAATAATCTTGTCTAATGATGGAGTTGTGAAGCGTAAACCCGTTGTAGCAAAAGGGTTAAAACGACCATTTTAAAAAGTAAATATTATTCTATCTTTTCTTTATACTTCGATACAGCCAAATTTCGACTGAACGTGGATCAAATTATACAAAATAAAGGACGTACTTGAAAAGCAAGTCCCTGTATTGTGAACAGAAATCTGACACGGCAACAATCGTACACGAACTATTTTAATAAATCAGTTAAGTGCTGAATATCTTTCGTTGTCTGTCGTATATTAACGGTTGTATAATCGTTTAAAGACTGTGTTCTAATTGAAATGTTCAAAATGAAATACTCACGAGCTCGAAGTGCGTTGCTGAAGTACAACAATGTCCTGCAAGTGCGTAACATTCCATCAAGACTATTTGCTACCGATGTTCAGTACAAACCCATCAGAAGCGTCCTCGTTGCGAATCGAGGTAAGTTTTATCTTCTATTCTCTATTTTATGAATTGTCCAAAAAATTTACGATGTAGCATCGCTTTAAACTATAATATAAAGAAACGAATTAGAGTTATTTTCCAATTCTAAACAAAATCAATACACCATTCAATCTTTTTGTACAATTGTATATGCTATGAAAACATGTTGTTACGGTTCACAGTTTAAGTAGAACTTTATGCAAAATTAAAATTTCTATAAATTGCAGTTCTATAAATTCCTCTTCTTAATAATTTTAGTGTGCTGGAATGAATGTAACACCATTTTTAAATTCTTTCAATATTTTAACTATTTTGTGCTTAGTTTTCTCACATTCCCCATAAATGCATACAAACCGCACTTTAATTATAACAAATAACGTAGGATGATAATATTTCATAGTACATACATAGTTACGAACATATTAGAATGCCAGTAAGGTATCTGTTCTGTTCTTTAAAAGCAATTTTCACAACGCTAAATATAATTGTTCTACGTTCGAGAAAGATGCAAAAATTGTTTATCAATACCGCCTGTTTAGTAGTGAAAATCTGATTTACTTTGTTCGATTTGAAATGGTTTGAATAAAAATTTGTAGAGGTGTGCGGGTATCCGAAAATTTCGGTTTGGGCCGAGTCAAGAACCCGAAAATTTACAATGTTCAGATACCCGAATGCCATACCTTTTCGGGTCTCGACCGATCCGAGTCATCAAAAGCCGGACCCAGGCTCAGGTACCCGCCCATTTTCTACAGTTAATTCGTTTTTATTCCACCGTACAAATAAAATGTCATTTCTCGAATGAAATGTTTATCTGGCCATGGGTGTGAATATTTGTTCAGTACATATCTGTTCACGGTTTTTTCTCTGAAAAAAACTATTGTCGTGCTGTGCACGTCGCTTATCCCCCCCCCCCCTCCCTCATCGTAAATCTGCCAAAGAAAGACATAATTCTTCTCGTCTACGTTGTACGGGACGCACTGTCTTTGTTTCAATACTTTTACAACTTTCTTGAAGTTACGGTGCACTTTGTATATTTATTTATGTATTAATGATATTACTTCTTAAATATATACTTTCATAGAAAAACGAAACAATTTTCTGTAATACATAGTACAGGTGTATGAGTAGGTCAATGGATGTAGGGAAGAATGTGTGTATTAAGACAGCGGCGGACCGTTCATTTTGTGGCCCGGGGTTAAGCTGTTGAATTTTTTTTCTCTACGCTTCTTTTTAAAAATGGAGAGCATACCTTTGCGATAAGAATTTACACCGACGCGGCAATTAAAAATTAATGTAAATAATGTATTTAATACGTTCACGACTAGGTGTATCACAGATGATACAAATACGACTATAAAAGTACGGCCCCGTCGTAAACCTGTTAAGTAATAACGCACAGTGAAGGTATGGAAATTGTAAAGTATGGAAGGTGTTAAAATTCCTCATTTGGTTAAACTTTCATTCGGGGGACCAAAAATTTTCAACATTTCTGAATGTAATATTATACAATTCAACGAGAAAATGATAAAAATGTTAAATTCTAGTGCGCGAAACCAAGATCTAACCCAGACCTAATCGAGACCTAGCGAATAGGCTCACTACATTATAGGAGCTTTATTTAAATAGATGTTTATTATTTGACGGTATAATAACCGTCCTCGGTCATCGATGGTTAGAATGTAACACAAACTAGACAATAACGACTTAATACCGACTAAACAATACATAGCTGACCCAAATATAACGCAATAATACAATTCAAACTTATGTTCTACTGGGTATCGTTCTCCTTTTCGCTTCCCGACCTGATCCAAAATTTTATTTGATCGGGACCAACAACTCCAGTAAATGGCACACGTGACACTTGGTGCTCCTCTACATCTGTTATGACATACCTGTCCCTGTCTAATACCTTCTTAATCTCATACGGGCCCTTAAATTTAGGCAACATTTTTTTATTTATTCCTGGTGTAGCATTCGTGTCGCGAACTACCACGTAATCGCCAACGTGATACTCAGTCGGTTTTTTCTGTTATTTTTTATCATAAATGCGTTCGTTTTATTGTTGAACTTTAATCATTTTTTCAGCTGCCTCTCTGCGTGTTATCGAAAGGTCTCTTTTGTCATTGTTTAAAATTCCCAACGCTTCTCGAACTTTGTCCGATAGAATATCGTTTTAATTCATACTAAACAATAACTGGGATGGGCTCTTATCTGTCGACCGATAAACAGTGTTATTTATCCCATATTCTACTTTGTCAACAAATTGGTCCCATTTACCCGGAGTCTCTGTTAACTTTGCCAACATTGGTGCTATTATTCTATTAAATCGCTCAACTTGACCGTTCGCACGTGTGGTTCCTTGTTTGCTAAAGATTCTTTAAATAAATTTGATGTAAATGACGTACCTCGGTCACTAATTAGCCGTCTCGGTTTACTATACGATCTAAAATGTTCCGCAAAATTGTCTCTGATTGTATGTTTGTTTAATACCCGATAATCGACGCACACAAGAGTTTCTCCGTTCTTTTTCCTGACCAAAATAATTGGGCTAGCATAAGGAGAATTACTGGGTCTAATGGTGCCCTCTCTTAATAAATCGTCAAGGATTATACGTACTTTTTCCTTGACTAGAAAAGCTAGTCGGCGCGGCCGAAAACAAATCGGATGCTCGGTTTTTAATGAAATAACTGCTTCGATAATATTCGGACGCTGTTCGTTGTCGTCAAGCTGAACATCTTTGCAAAAATAAATTACTTCGAGTTTCCTTTCTACGCTAATATCTATTTCCGAAATCGATTTTTCTTTTCGAAACCGAGTTTTCGACATAATCAATTTTTAAAATTTGTTGAATAAAATTTTCCGTGTCCGAGTCTTCAAGTTCACTTTCCTTTACTTTTATTTCCGCGGAACTTCCCAACTTTATCTCTATCGCTGGCAACCGAATAAAATCCCTGCCTAATAACGCAAAGTGTGACATAGTTGTATCCGGTACGACAAAAAATGTAATAGGAACACGCGCACCATTTACACAAATTTCGGTTGTAAATGCGCCAACGACATTAACTGATGAATAATTTACGCCGTAAAATGTATGATTTACCGGTCACTCGAAATAAAAACCAGACGGTAACGCATCTCTCCTGATTAAACTAACGGGCGAACCTGAGTCGATAATTTGTTACGGTTGAAACGCAAGTTATCGCTCCGCCGTTGTCCTGGGCTGTGCAGATAATCGGTACGCTAAACGGGGTTTCTGGACTATGGGGTTGAACCAAATGCATTGTCGTACCCGGTTGCGTAATCGAAGTCGTTGTGGAGGCAGGGGCCTGTTGCTGCCGTCGTGGCTGTGCTGGTGATGTCTGCTGCGGACAATCCTTCGCCCGGTGTGACTTTTCCTCGCATCTGAAACAGGAACCCCATTCCCGCCTTGGTTTCGTGCAGTCCTTCTTCCAATGTCCCGATTTGTTGCAGTTGAAACACCGCACGACCTTTTCCTGCGCGGAGTCCCTGGAGGCACGGTCGCGACTGCCGGTGTCCCTCGTAGTCGCCAACCTCCCTGGAACCAGCCGTTTCTGTTCCTTAGGCTCCCGATCGCTTCTTAACGAGAGCTTCCGAAATGTTTCGAGAATATCGTCTGCCGTCTCTAAACGCTGCATGCGTGCCTGGTCCCTCAATTGTGCATCCGGAACTCCGTCGATCACCAGATCCACCAATTCTTCCGGATCCATCGTAATTTTGTTCGCTAACGTGATTTTGACATGGAAGTATTCTAGAAATGACTCATTCCTTTGCCACGCACGGTTCTCGAATTCTCTTCTCACCGCTAATTTCCATACGATGGTCAAACATCTATCGAATCTCTTCCAGCAAGAGTGACGCGGACAATTCTAATAGGCTTGGTTTTTAATTGAACTATTTCAAAGCCTTACCTCGTAGGCGCAACGTAATTATTGTGACTGTCGCGCAATCGTCCAAGCTGTACATTCTCCCGAGTCGCTCTACTTGCTGTCTCCATAACTTGTATGTGTTTTCCGCGCCCGTAAATTCACAT
Organism: Lasioglossum leucozonium; assembly: GCA_028454225.1. Classification (NCBI taxonomy): domain Eukaryota; kingdom Metazoa; phylum Arthropoda; class Insecta; order Hymenoptera; family Halictidae; genus Lasioglossum; species Lasioglossum leucozonium. The sequence goes on from CM052222.1 coordinate 129,947, forward strand.
AGTAACTCGGCGATCGTTCTGATGCTTGCATTGGGGCGGACGGTGACACTGCTCCCCGTGGATCGCAGCGGCGTCGCTAATTCTCTCTCTCTCTCGTCTCATCAAGTCCAACTCGCGTTGCAAAAGATCGCGTTCTTGGCGAAGAATCTCCATCTCTCTCTCTCCGCGAGAGACGTCCCTGATTCGAAGACCTGGTTGCCTTGACACTCCGCTGTTTCGTGACGCTCTTGAATGGAGTCTTCAATGGTCGGGTCAGCGCTGATCAAGCGGGCAACTAACTCGGCTTTCGAGCCTGATACAATCATGTTTCTGGACCTGAGCAGCTCCTTCAGCTCGACGATGGTTAAGGTTTGTCAAATTCCTTCTATTTTCTGCCATCGTAAGTCGTCAATATTCAAACGCGCACAAAATCAATATTCAAACCAAAGTCCACAACAAAAGTTCACGTTCACAACCGTCACTAAAACACACTACGGATAGGATATCAAAGATTTACCAAAGTCCTTTCTAATACTTTCCTAAACTTCCCGAAATTCGATAGCCGCGAACAAAAAATACGAAATTTCACGTATTATCACCAAATCTTTCGCACCCCACTTCTGAGATTTATAGGATCTTTATTTAAATAGATGTTTATTATTAGACGGTCTGTTACAATCTGATTCTCAATTTTTTTTTTTACAAACGATCGTCGGTCGTTAATAACAAATCGATCGTCGCCATAACGACGACCAGCGAAACGAGCAGACAATCGCCAGATCGTCCCAGCTGGTTGCCAACGATCGATCGGCACCAACACAACTAACATCTAATACCCGCTCCTATGTGTGGAAACCAATATGGCAGCGTTCTAACCTCTCAATCACGCTTAAAATCGAGCAAATTTACTCGTGTATAACTTACAAACGAATGAACTGTGCACACTGAAATTTAGATTTCGCGCACTAGAATTTACACTTTTATCATTTTTTTCGTCGTTTTATAATCAGAAAAGTTGAAACTTTTAGAAGTACATACAAATATATAACAAATAGTACCGCATTTTTACAAATTGTACTATTCTCAGTACACTTTTCCCTATTATAGGTATACATCATTTACTTCCCACATCTTCCTTCCTCGTAAGTTATTAGTGTTTAAAGCGTATCCATCGCCACGTCGAGCGCCGAGATTGTACGAGACGCGAAGAACCTCTTCGAGCAAACTGTTTATATTCTAACCTGCATATGTTTATGTTATGCTACAGATGATGTTCAAATGCAGCAAAAATCATATGTAAGGACTTTCTTGTATAAAGGCTTTATTGCACACACACGCACTATTGCTATCTTACTTACGGCTAACATCTAAGGGTTAAAGTCTAACTAATATTTAAGGGCTAACTAAAGTTTAACTAATGGATAGCCAACGGGCCGCTCATACAATTATGACTACGACTTCGACTTCTCTCGAGCCAAACACGCTATACACTCTATGCACGCTTCACGCACACCACGCAGCGCCCCAAGCAGCACAGCCATGATACTAATGTAAAGGCTGCTTATACATAAACTAAAAGTTATTGTGCACAACATGTTAAAAATTAATATTCAGGGAATTTAAAAAATTGGCAACATTTTTTTCATTTGGCAAGGAATATCTAGAAAGTCATTAAAAGTCCTGTTTTCTAACGAATTGAAACATTTTCAGCATACTTTCCTGTCCTCGAATCTTCCTTTATGTTGAATCGACTTTTTAACCTTTATTGCAAGTGCTGTTGATGAAATTAATTTTAATAAAATGAAAATAAATACGTAATATGCATCATATCAAAACATAATACATTATATGAAATATGTATAAACTTTTCAAATGATCCAATAGCAGTTAAGGTTTTTATTTAGAGTTTTGGAGCCGTTTCTTAGTATTTCTTAAAGTTTTTAAACACAAGATGTAAGTCTAACTACTTGAGTGTAAATGTTTGTAACATGACAGGTTTGTGAAACTATCCTAATATAAATTTCAATAAATGTATCGGATAATATATTTCAACTATGGTTCCATATTTCGTACGGGATTAATATTAATGTTTGCCTTTCCGTTTATCTATCTACAGTAGCGCGTAAAAGTTTCTGGCCAACAAGATTTTCTTCCCATGTCCTAACGCGTCTAATATAAAAAATATTACATCTAATGTAAAAAGCAAACACAGTTTATTATTTTACATATACTTATTCAAGAAATTAGTTTTTAGGCTAACAATATATTTACTAAAACCAAGGAAATTCTCGTTAGTGTAGGACTTTGTTACGAGCCAGGGCCGTGAGCAACGCGATAGGCCGGCGAGGGGTTTATTCTCTTTTTGGAATGAGGATTCAATTTGTTAATTAGGTGCGCGGACGAACCCAATGCAAGATTGGGGAGCCGCAAGGATTATAGACGTCGAGGACGAACCCGACGCAAAGTCAGGGAGCCTCTAGGAATAGAATCAAACGCAGACGAACCCAGTGCGTAACTGGGGAGCTGCTAGGATAATGTACAGTGCAGACGAACCTGATGCGTAATCAGGGAGCTGCTAGGAAGTTGGTTGAAACACAGACGAACCTGATGCGAAATCAGGGAGCTGCTAGGATGCGGACGAACCCAATGAGTAATTGGGGAGCCGCAAGGAATGTTAGTAGGGCCTCGTAACTTTTATAATTTTAAATAGATACAATCCGAGCGGTAAGATTGTATCGTGTGGGAACGTTCAATTATTAGATTAGGATTGTTGGATTATAATTAAGGGTTTATTAAATTACGCGAGTTACCAAACAACAAGAATATATTCTATATATATAAAGTTCGTTTACATTTGGTAGTGTCGCGATTGAAGTGTGCTTTAAATGAATTGAAAGCCTGTTGGTGACGCACTGGCAATGCGGGGTCGCGAGAAACCTTAAATTTACAAAAAGACTTACAACCGAATCTTTACGGAGTCTAAATGCTTGAATTGATCCGAAAGGGAACTTTAGCCCGACCTTGCTTAGGTTACTCTAAACAGTATGACACGTTACTTTGCCCGTGACTCTACTAGTTCTGACCGACGAGAAGAAGGATCGAAGGGTTTATATACCCTGAGAATGAATAGGGTGGTGTGTTGCTTATCTAATGTCGTACGTCATACTGTTTTTTACTGTATTCCATTAGGTGTCTGGACTAGGTTAACGAAGGGCTGTCTAGGGCGTTTCCCGCCAGATACGATATTAGACAGATGTCGTGCATTTATGATATCTGTTCTCCATACGTAACAACTTTATAAAATACATATAAATATTATAATTTATGAAACCAGAGGTACAATAAGTCAATAAGTGTTACCGGTTTTACAATCTTTTATTTGAAGTATGATCTGAAATGTCATGTTATTTTATTTTATAACTAGTTCACTTGAAATAATATGTTCTTTTATAATTATTTGAAATAACTAGTTCAGACAATTGTGAAATTGTTCTTCAAAATTATCTACTATGAGTCCAATTTATACCGACACCATTTGCTGCATATTATTTTGAGGATTTCGTTGGACAAACTGAAATAAAGAAATATCAAAATGCAGTGTTTCATCGATAAATGTCTAAAATATCTAAACAATAATCGTCACGTCGCCTACCCATTCCACTGAGGGGCATACCCCGTGCGAGGCCGTGAAAATCGGTAGACCTCGACTGCCGAGCAATGTAACCCGATACCGGATCGGGTATATCGGTGTGAGACCCGAAGACCACTACTAATCCAATGACAAAACTTCTTTACTTTTTATTATTTTTTTTAATAGACCTTCACCATTATATTCGTGGCATTTTTCTAATGAAAATGATACCAAATATGATATAATTCCGATGATATTTATCCGTGTAATGGACGATGAAAATTTCGGATGCAAGGAAAAACAGCGTATGGGAAAGAAAGAGACGCGGATAGTCGCAAATTAAGAGACGCGGATTCTCACAAAGTAATGCCAATAAAAAACCCTTTTTATTATTACATATTTTTTTACGAGACTTTGACCAATATATTTGTAGCATTTTTCTGATTAAAATGCTACCAAACACGGTATAATTCGGAACATATACAGATATACAGGGTGTCCCAAAACATCTGCGTAAGCCGGAAATAGGAGGTTCCTTGGGTCATTTGAAGCGACATTTTCCTTTACAAAAATGGCATTTGCGGCTTTGTTTAGGAGATATTAACGACGGACCAATCAGAGCGCGACCTAGAGCGGCGAGCGTTGTCGGTACGCCGCGATGTCGCAACAAACAAGAGTTTCTCGATTATGTCCCCGATTTCAATGTGCTTTGGATATCCTGTCAAGACCATGATTCTGAACAACATTTCCCTTTAGACTTTTTCCTTGCGACTTTAGTTTACGAGATATTTGTTAAAACTTTTAAACTTGGTCATTGAAATCGGTGAGAATGAGAGAAGAAGCAGAAACTGATTGCATTAAAAACTCACTTATTCAGCCGCAAATCCATTTGCTGCTTCGAAATGTGTGTCACTGGGTCATTCGGTGACGAACTGCACAGATGTCTTCAGGTGTACGACAGTACCGAAAGCCAAGGGTTGTACGGTCAGGTCAACGAAATGCACAGGTGGTGGTAGATAGCAGGTATACGACAGCCCGGGGATGTGCGGTGAAGTCAACGATCCGGACTTTTCACTTTCACTTTCACACAGATTCCACAAAATTTTACCATATATAGTTAATATTTTAATACCACAATTGTCCAAGAGAAGAGCATCCCGAATTTCACTTTTCACTGTACGGTCGAAACGTTTACGCACTGCGAACATTTCACGGCGACAGTCGATGCACTAAAATCCATGAACTTGGACTGACTGCAGTTTTCTCAAAAAGCTTCGACCACCTCCAAATAGCCCCACTACGAAGCAAACCTAAGTATACAGGAACATTATGAAAAAACACGTGTTTTGCAGAAGTAGAAAGTACAGCCTTCCTCTACGATAGAAAACAGGGCTCTCCGTCTCCGCGGAAGGGATTGTGCCATAAATCAGGACTCTATAGTTTGCTCTATAGTTTGCTGGAAATGTTGTCATTGAAATCGGGGACATAATCGAGAAACTCTTGTTTGTTGCGACATCGCGGTGTACCGACAACGCTCGCCGCTCTAGGTCGCGCTCTGATTGGTCCGTCGTTAATATCTCCTAAACAAAGCCGCAAATGCCATTTTTGTAAAGGAAAATGTCGCTTCAAATGACCCAAGGAATCTCCTATTTCCGGCTTACGCAGACGTTTTGGGACACCCTGTATACAATATAATACAAGTCGGTTCGCCCTTGCAAGACACTCTCTTGACCGGGATAATTCGTGAATCTTAAACTAAAATTGTAATTGATTTGTAGTCGTTCACACCGATACACTCGACCTCATGTCAGATTGCGCACTATGTTTACACTTTACACTGCTCAACGATGGAGGCATGTCAAGGTTCTCGGCCCCTCGCGGGGTATGCTCCCCAGTGGAAGGGGTAGGCGAACTGGATTACCCTGGGATCATCGACAACTCATTTCACCGACACTGTTTTTATCGACACGATTTGGCCGACATTAACTTTCGCCGACACTATGTTTTCATCGACATGGTCAAATCGTCGACAAAGAAATGTTTTCATCGACACGGTCAAATCTTCAACGTCAAATGTTTTCAACAGTAGTCCATGTTTAGCGACAGGTTTCAGTTCATTCGTTTCCAGTCACATAAAATTCCTATTTGCTAATGTAGATTAATCGTTATTATCATTGTTATGTTCTCGGCGCATTTAGTTGCTTGTATAATAAATACTAAAGAGAATTACAAAATTGTGTTGTTTATATCAAAGTTTTAATTGCTACTTTATTAATGAGAATTTGTTCAAATAAACAAACTTTATTAATAGGTACACACAAGTGAACAAAAATCAAAATATTTCATTTAATTTCAATCATATATAATTGTGTAAACACATATAAAAAATTTGAATAAACAGAACGAATGTTACAAATATACATATATAGACTACAAAACATAACAAAATTGTACAGGGTGTATAAGATGGAGATCTATTTAAAGAATGGACCGCAAAATTGTCCTTGACCCTTTCTTTGAAGGTCAAAAATTTTCCTTATCACATCATAACGAATTTGATGTCAGTGGAAACGAATGAACTCAAACCTGTCGCTAAACATGGACTGTCGATGAAAACATTTGTCGACGATGTGATCACGTCGATGGAAACACAGTGTCGTCGAAAGTTAATGTCCGTAAAATCGTGTCGATGAAAACAGTGTCGGTAAAATAAGTTGTAGACAATCCAAAGATAACTCAGGCGAACTGGCTTAGAACGACCACCTTCGTCGCGCTTAGATTTACTGTATTCACTGTATCGCGAATTTACTGTACTCCTATTAGTTGTATTACGGGATGAAATTACTTCTGCAGTTGTAGGAAACAGAGATTTTAATTATATCAATCCAAAACAATCGCTGGCCGTAATGAAGTACTATCACGTACGTGCTAATATATTTTTATAATCACTTTTTGTTACAGCATATTTCGTAGATATTTATATTGTATTGCTTTTTAATTAGCTTTACAAACAGTATCATTTTTTTATTTATCTGTACTTAATCAATATACTATATAATATTTTTATAATATTAAAAATTTACTTCGTGTGTGTAAACTTTTGAAATTAACTGTACATTGGAGGTCTTCAAATATTTGCATAAGTGAACATTGGATTGGTTATTAAAATAAACTGATAATATATCACTGCGATAGCATTCTATTGAAAGGTGGCAATGACCAAATGCGTACTCCAGTTCATATGTATAAGCATATCGTGGGGGCAACGGCGCGATCAATGTGGGAATGTATCTAAGGTCTCCACGGGGAGCGAGACGCGCGGCAGGACCGAGGGCGCGCAAAGTGCGGACAAACCTGGCATATCTCACTACACCTGTATTCAAAAATTCCTTTGACAATGCTGCATGTTACTAGGAAATCTATATTATTAGTCATATAACAATTTTTTTATGCATAAATATTATTAATCTTTTTTTATTTATAAATTTTATTGTTTAATTTCATTTTTGTGTGAATAATTACCATTACAAGTACATTAGTAATCACATTCATATATTTTTTTAAATGTTGTCATGTGCTGCAATCTCTAGACCAAAAATCGATTAATATTACATTATTTGCAAATCATTATTAAAATAACAATCCTGTATAATGGAAACTGGTCACTAAGCTATATACATTCTTTATACATCTAATAAAGTAGATTTATTTTTTGTAAACATTTTCAACGGTGGTTTCATTACTTGCATATAAAACTTCAAATTAATATAAAACAAAAGCGACAAAACATATCCTCGGATGTTGACATTTTCGAATGTATTACTTATTATAGTTTAAGAATTTTTTAGTTTTAGTGGAGTAGGGTCATTCCACGCCAAATCGATCACTTTTTGCGGTGACCATCGACGATTTTGTTCTAAATGAAATATGTTGTAGTCCATGTGAAATTAGGGGGGGAGGGGTAAAACAAAATAGTTTTACCCAAAAAGAAAGTAAAAAAATAGAGCACAATCGGACAAACAGTTGCTGAGATAAAAATTCGGAAGTGAAGCCTATTTTCGCCAAAATGGGCAAAAATCGCAAATTTTGAAGGCTTGTAATTTCTAAAAAAATTCGAAATCGGCAAAATGATGACTTAAATACCCCCCCCCCCTTATTTCACATGGACTACTACATATTTCATTTAGAACAAAATCGTCGATGGTCACTGCAAAAAGTAATCGATTTGGTGTGGAATGATTCAGTAGTTTCTAATGAGTGCCTGTTATTTTCATGTAGGATCTATTGTGGAAAAATCGTTAATTTCTTTTTAAATTTATGAGTTGTTGAGGGTTCTTTATTAGAAGGAAAACACTCTGTAAGAACTCACATGCTTACTCAAGATGTTTATTACTAAATGATACAATATAGTGAGATCATATATGAGAATAATAATCTGGTGCAAAATAACGCGTAGGCGCGTATCGTCGCCATGTTGCGAACTGCTTTCGCGCAAGCTCGTGCGCGTTCGGCCGCGCTCGGTGGGCATGCGCGAGACCCCAACAGTTGTAGTGTTAAATGTCATTTTCTGAGAATAATTACTGGATATATAAATACATTCGTAAACAAATTTGGATTTTTGGTCAAAATTTTGCCATTTGTCCGCCAGTCACAGTATTTAATTTACTGGAAAAATTCAATATTCGTGTATATCACTATATGAAATATATTTCTTTTGTAAAAAATGCGTATTGTGATGGAAATTGTTATTGTTCGTTGAGAAATGAGCGCACGAGGATGGGCAAGGAGATGACGGGAGATTGAGAGTATGAGCCTTTGGTTCTATTACACTTTATTCACTTGCGGAGGAGGCTTTGCCGCACGAGTCGCCGAATAATTGTACGGAAATCTTGCGGGTGATCGCCTCTGCTTAGAATCGCGCCGGAAATCTTGAGCGGCACCCTTATGAGGGCCACCACGATCAGAAAATATTCACCGCGAGCGGAGGAAATCTTATCGCGAACAGAGTCACGTAACGCGACACGGAAAGATCAGCGAAATTACAGCTAACCAGAAAGGCGTCGAACAATTCGACGGAACAAAGCAGCACAGTCGCTAATAGAACGTTAAAATGTTTATTCGAGCAAGAATTGAGAAGACACAGAGAGGACGCGAATAGAAATTGAAAAGCGTAATCTGAATTGAGAAGACAGAGAGGGCTGCTCCGCCGTACTTGATTGGTTTAGGATCGATCGCATGATTCTGGTAGACGAGACGTTTGAGATTCAAATAGAGGAGATTTATCGGCAATGGGCGCTGAAGCTTATTATGCGACCTCGACCAACTCGGTAACGAGTATTCGCTATGCGACTCTAAACACGGCAGAAAAAAAATAAGAGGCCGGAGCGAGCGACGCTCGACGGTTGTCGTAACTGCCCTCGAATCCCGAACAGTTATCAATAATCATATAATAATCATTTTTATGTATAATATAATTTTGCAATAATTATGTAGCAATCATTTTTATATATTCTTAATTTGTTTTTAACATATGTTTTGAAATGGATGCTTATTAATTTAAGTCTTTCTTCCCCCCCCCCAAAAAAAAGAACCCAAAGTTTAGTATAATAAAGCAAACATGTATGTTACACTTAAACTACGTTTTCTCTATACTATAAAACTGAACACAATTTCTCACACGTGTGAGCGCAGAGCCAAATTTTCGACAATTTCCAGTTACCTGCAGCAAATATCTCGAGGAATTGCTAGAACGCACAGTGCGGACAAATGGCCTAATATGCGCACTTTTCTAAATTTGGTTATTAATGTATATATATATAGGTAATTTTTTACAGAAAATGATATTTACCAATATAATTAATAGTCAACGACCATTGCCTCGCTGAAAACACCGGTTCTCGTACGATCACCGAAGTAAAACAGCGTGGGCGTGGAAGGCGGCTTGGATGGGTGACCGCTCGGTAAAAAGCCGGGAGGTGTCCCTCTTGGGTGCTTTTCACGTGTTGTTGGCAAAATAGGTGGTTCGGAACCCACCTTAATAAAAGGTATAGGTCCTGGTGAAATTGGAAATTAGGCGATAGTGTGAAGAGTGGTAAAAGGGGGAGAAGTTGGTAAAATGAATTTGAAACCCTGAGGGGACCAAATATCATTACATAATAATAATATAATTAATAAATTCATTAAGAAATTAACAATTTTTATTAAAAAAAAAAATTTATCTTTAAAAACTAACAAATGTGAAACGAAATTAATAATAAATGAACCATATTTAATATTAACAATGTTGGAATATATCGTTATTTCAAAATTGCCTTCGACCTTTTCCTATAGTTTCCTTGTCCTAACCGAGGACAGTATAGGGGCTGCAAGCCAGATGCGTCGCAGAAGGGTCCTACTTGGAAAAACCCTTGACGCAGCAATGTAGTAAAAATTAGAAAGCGGCCTGTAGATATATACGTGTATACAAGGACACTGTTTTCTTTTTCAAGGGTCTAGTCTCAGGTCAGTTTTTCAGTTAGTTGACTTCAAATCCTCCTTAAGGAAAGACGTTCACTTCCAAGCCGTTCTAATAAATACTTGTTTTAAGATAAACGGAATTTTAACTTATTTCAGCCCATTAATCCAATAAACAATAATAAACTTAGACAAATTATAATAGTATGAACAAAATTAACAAAATTAACAAAACGCTATTCGCTATCTGAGTCATCCTCAGTACTTTGAATGTGATCCAAAATCATTCACTTCCGTGATCTTGGACATTTCTTATTAAATACTGATCAATTTCAGTAAAATCGCAAGATTTGCTTTATGTCGTTGTTTCTCAATGTGTTGAAATAAGCGGATCGGATGTAATTAAAAGATGATTAAATAAATCGGTGTTCGTTTCCCGTCTACTGGTTTTTCGTGTAGATCAAAGTGACAGTTCTTTTTCTGTTAGATTCCTAACAGGTTTAGTGGAATAGAACATAGAACAATAATTGATTCCACTTTTCAATTTCGCACTCTTTCTACACTTTTTCTCGCTCTAAACTGAAAACTCTGTGAAATGCTCTCTATGAAAACTCGCTCGTAACGTAACTGACTCTTAACTCAACAATTCTAATTCTTACGTCCTCAATTGTTTATTTTACCCCTTCTCTTCGGCTGCTCGTCTTTTTACAGACGCGCGATCTTCATTTGTTTAACGGACATTCACGGAGGGCAACAGCTACTCTCGCAAACAAACACACACGATAGCAAGCTCGACCTCCCCCCGCCGCCCCTTTGGGTGTTATTGAATAGCATTTTTAAAAATATCAAATTAGTCTACTTTAATTTTTCTGATCTGATGTGTATTTTTCGAGATAGCCCCAATTTCCAACAATTTTTTACCCATTTTGATTTTTGTCGACTACATTGCCATCTGTGAACCAAAATGCAAAAACTCGTAGGTCAAATTGGGGTACTTTTTTCTGGAGAATCCAAATCTAAAATAAAAAATGGGGGTTACCATTTAAGTTTTTATCTTCCTCCACCTCCACCCCCAAGGAGTGGCGGGGATGGCCGAGTTTGGTATCATTGGATGTCCCCCTTCGAGACGAACAACTTTCATTACCCACTTTTTTTGATCCGATGCTTTGTTCTTGAGATATTTCAATGTCTTCAAATAAATCGTCCACCCTGTATAATTATTGCAAAATTGTATTATGCATAAAAATGATTATTATATGATTATTAATAACAATTTCCATTCTAATACGAATTTTTTGCAAAAGGAATGTATTTCATATCGTGATATACACGAATATTGAATTTTTCTGTGGTGGACAAATGGAAAAATTTTGGACAAAAATCCAAATTTGTTTACGAATGTATATGTATTAGTAATTATTCGCAGAAAATGAAATTTAACAATACAACTAATAAATTTAAAAAGAAATTAACGAATTTTCCACAATACATCCTAAAGGCAAGGTACGGGCACTTATTAAAAAGTTTATAAAATTAAGAGTAGCAGTTAGTTGCAGGCAAAACTATGAAATTCTTAAACTATAACAAGCAATATATCCGAATATGTCAAAATCTCTGGATATCTTTTGCCCTTCTCGAGATATGTTAATTTGAAGTTTTATATGCAAGTAATAAATAAAACCACCGTTGAAAATTTTTACAAAAAATAAATTTACTTTATTAAATGTAAAAAGAATGCATGTGCATTGGTGAGCACTTTCCATTAGACAGAATTATTATTGCAACACTGATCTACAATTAATGCAATATTATTTGATTTTTGGCACTCTGGAGAGTGCGGCACATGGCAAAATTTTTTATAAAAATGTAAATTTGGTTACTAATGTGGATGCAATAGTAATTACAGTAAATGTTCGATCCCTGTCCTGGGTCTCTTCTACGATCCCTGTCCATGCCTACTCACTCCACCGGCTGTCAACTCCGCGCCGCTTCGCAGGGCGGCGACGATTGATCTCGGCTCGGGTATATCGGTGTGAACACCACTACATTGACTCGAGGAAACGATTTTACAAATCTCTTAATTTTCATTATTTTTTAATGAGACTTTCACTACCTTATTTCTGGCATTTTTCTGATTAAAATGACACCAAACACGATATAATTTGAACTGTATTAAGTGGTTTTATCGACGATGAAAGTTTTGAAAGCAACGACGAACAGCGTATTGGAAAGAAGGAGACGCGAACTAAATATGGGCCAAATTATATCGTGTTTGGTCTTGTTCTAATCAGAAAAATGCCAGAAATACGTTAGTGAAAGTCCCATTAAAAAATAATGAAAAATAAAGCATTTTTAATTGGCATTGCATTGTGAGAACACACGGGCTTTTAAACTGTGCTGGCGACGGCGACACACTTCGGTAATGCGATCCGTATTTCATTCTGTCCTTCTCTATGTTCGGCTCTCTATTGAAGTTTCGCTCAGCGCGGTCGGCGCGATAGATATCTGAGCGCAGTCATAAATCAAAAAGCATGTCCCTATACGATCTCTGTCCGTTCAAAACACAGCTTCTGGACAGGGATCGAACATTTACTGTATTCACAAAAAAAAATTTAATAATAAAATTAATAAATTAAAAAAAAAATTAATAATATTTATGGATAAAAATTATTGTTATACGATTAATAATATCAATTGCCACCTAATAAAACGTTTTGCCAAAGGAATTTATCTTACACCGTGATATACACGTGTAGTGAGATATGCCACGTTTGTCCGCACTGTGGAACGCCCAAAACAAATGACTAGCAGGAGGGCGCCCGTAACGGCGTTAGGAGGGATCGATTATGTAAAAATAATAAACAGCTGGAACCGATTTTACGTGTCTGATTCATCGTCTTGAATTTGATTACCAGATATTTTCTATCGTAATTTCTATCACACGCGGCACACGCATCGTGCTCACTCGGCACACTCATTCGAACGCGTACAGGCATGCGTACAGGCATGCGCACATCTAAGCAAGCGAAAAACAAAACAGCAAACGGTTGTTGAGAGCAAACCCCAATTCAATCCCCCACTTTTGCGACATTCATTCTCAATCTATGGATATAATTTTTATGCGCTATACTTTTGAGTGGTTTTGTCATTATGTCGGCCAAATTATCGTTAGATGGAACATATGACAAACTGATTGCTCCCCTTTCTAGTTCCTCTCGAACGATATGATAAGATATATCTATATGTTTTGTTCGCGTATTCTCTATTCGACTTCTTAAAAAATGTAATGCTGCTCTATTATCGCAAATATGTCGCAATTTCCTGACAAATTTTCATACAATTCCGATTCCGTTAATAACGTACGCAACCAAATCGCTTCTTTTATTTCGAATGCCAAAGCTACATACTCTGCTTCCATGGTGGAGGTGGACAAACTCTTTTGTTTGGACGATGCCCAATGTACGATAGTAGAGCCCACCATAACTATCATGCCTGAGTATGAGTGTCAGTCATCCAAATCTCCCGTCCAATCGGCGTCGTAGAAAATCTTAATGTTTGGATCTTTAACAGTCTTATAAGTTATATTAGGTGGACCGGAAAGTAATGTAGTTTCTGCGCATGTCAATATTTACTTATTATTTATTAACTCAATGTGTACTACAAAGTAGTGCCAAGACATTTTAAGGTTAAAGTGACTTGTTTACTTGTAAATAATTAAGTCTTAACTTTTCAACCAAAATACCAGAAGAGGTACATACCCGGTATTGTATGCTTTTTGAGTTTTACAAGGGTAGTAACGCAACAGTTGCTACCAAAAACATTTGCAATGTTTATCCAAGTGAATTAGACGTTCGTACATTTATTTATTCTTTTTAATTTTATTAAAAAAAATTTTTTTTATTTGCACATTACATGGCAAAAGGTTGTTGATAACGAGGATGATTACATCATTGATTAAAATAAAAACTTGTTAAAAATGTAATTGTTTGAATTTAATGTAAAGAAACGACATTACTTTCCTGTCCACCTAATATTATAATCTCTCGTCTTAAATAAATACAGCAAAATATACTTATATTGTGTTAAATTGTATGCATTTAGAATTTTGTGTGAGTGCGAAAGAAAAGTCTCCTCTGCCGCTGTCCCTTATACTGAGAACCTGGTCTTCCCACTTTCTGTTTTTGACTACAATGTAAAGACCTCTGTAAAGACTGTGGTTCTCCGAGGACAGACTTCGAGGTTCGATCACAGTCAGTTGAACTGAAGCGCTTGAGCGAGAAGCTCCTCTTGTATTCACTTTTGTAATAAACTCTATTTTCTGTTTTTCCCTAATTCACGTACTACGGATTGTCAGCATTAGCTTATTTCATAACCTACAGGATCTCAACATATTGAATCCAATGGATTTCGCTAAGGCAGGAATTGTACTGGAATAATTTCGTTACGGCGTGCAACATATTTTTTATATCTGGTCTGATTCGCAAAGCTATATATATTAAACATCCTACCAGTTCTCGGTACGCCATCTTACCCTCTTGCTCTAATTGTAACAGGTTCGATTGCACATTTTTCGACAATTTCAAGCCTGGATCCAAAGGCGTCGAAACACTTTTACATTCTTTCATATTATATTTATCTAGTAACGGCTCTATATAAGCCCTTTGGTCTAGACTAGTTTCCACGCTATTTCTATTTAACTTAACACCTAATACGTCACTGATCTCGCCTAAATCTTTGGTTTCATATTTTTTACTGACAATTTTAACAAAATCGTTAATTGATGTTGGATCATTTGCGAATATCGTCGACATAGCTTATTGCAATGGTCCAAAAACATTTTCTATAAACGCAGCTAGACGAATTTAATCTAGTAAATCCATACCTGATGAGGAAATTATTTAATTCTGTGTTCCAATTTCGTCTTGCTTGCTTTAGTCTGTAGACTGGTCATTTCAGTCTGACTAGGCTTTCGTTCCCATTCTTGTAAGCAGGAATCAAATTCATATACAATATCTCCTCTTAAAGCTCACCATAGAGGTATGCACATTTTATGTCCAATTACCAATCGAAAATCGCTGAAATGGCTAATAATAGGCGTATTACACCAAAATTCGTGACAGATTAATAGGTTTCACTGTAATCAATGCCCTTTTTCTGGGAAAAGCCTCGAGCTACTAACCTCGCTTTGTATTTGGTTATTTTACCTTCACAATCTCTTTTTAATTTAAATACCCACTTGCTGCCGATACATCTTCGCCGTGGCGGCAAATGGTCTATGCTTTCCCAGGTCTTCCGTTGGTCTAGGTTGGTCATCTCGTCGTCAATTGCACGTTTCCACTTGTGTACGAAGGTAGCGATGATGATCGTTGACCTCTCTCAATATGGACTAAAGTGATATTGAACACCTTGATTTGTATGATTAATGCTAATCGTCAGTTTTACGTATACAGGGTGTCCCAAAACTATCGTTCTTCCGGGAAGTGGGGGGTTCCTGGGGTGATTTGAAGCAACATTTTCCTTTGCAAAAATGTCCGCCGGGGCTTCGTTTAGGAGTTATTAACGAAAAATACTGACCAATCAGAGCGCGACCTAGACGCGTGTTGGCAAAGATGGTACGGCGCGTCAGGAGGATCCCCTCGCTGGAGCGTTAGCGGATCACCGCGAAGAAGAAATGAACAAGCGAAAGAGTAAAAACTCACTTATTTAGCCGTTAATCCAGTTGCTGCTTGTCGGTGACGAACTGCACAGCTGGCCTTAGGTATGCGGCAGTGCCGAAAGCCAAGGGTTGTACCGGTTAGGTCAACGAACCGCACAGTTGGTGGTTAATAGCAGGTATCCGATAATGTAAGGCCCAAGGGATGCAGGGTGAGGTCAATGATCCGGACCTTCACTTTCACTGTTGTTACGATAAATAATTTTGCACACTCGCGATCACTGTTCACACTTGTCACCACATAGCTATGCACTAATAAAAATTCCAGTGACACTTGTATCACAGCACAAATCACAATAATGAGGTATGAAATCAGTAGACGGCGGTTTTTCATGCATTTCTAGCAAAAATGAGTACGTGCAATTTGAAACAGTACAGAGATGAAAAACTGCAATGTATTATTTATCAAAATGTATAAAATACAATGTATAAAAATGTATAAAAATATCTGTTTGGCTGCTGTTCCTTGCAACAGCAGCAGCCAACTTTTATTTTGCATAAAAACCCGCAGTCTACTGATTATCACTATTAAAAACACAGACTAACAACCGTGAGTTTTGTACGGATAACTCTTTGGAGATGGTCTCTCCACCACGGCTCGAACGACACTGATTTTCTGAAAAGGGAGATCGTTCTTCGTGTCGAAAATGCACGCTGTAGCACGGTTACGAAAACGACGGGGTAGATTGACGAAAAACAGGATACGAGAAGGACCGCTGTAAGACTAGAATTTATGGCAATCACATGTTTCGGTATTCCTGCAGACTGGTACGCAGAGTCAATGGGTAACTGTTCGAAAACGTCGTCTGTCCTTCTTTTAGAAAGGTTCTTAAGAAAGGTGTAGGACAATAGGGACCCTTGCGGCGTGCGGACCTGACATTTCTACCTCCTGGTGGGTAAAAGGACGGATAACGTTTTCGAACAGTTACTAATGTGTCTGTGAGACCCTTCTGGTTTTGACCAAATCGGTCCGACGTCGGACGAAGTCGGGTTGGCACGAGCCCTTGACTTGGTTTGGCACATGTTGACGCTAACATATAATATAAAGGAAATAAAAGTACTGTTGGTCTGGATTAGGACTGGGTTAGGTGCTAAAGAAGCTATAAAAACATACACCGCTCGGTAAAAAGCCGGGAAGTGGCCCTCTGGGTGCGTTTCACGTGTTGTTGGCAAGTTAGGTGGTACGGAACCCACCTTAATAAAAAGTAGGTCCCGCTTGAAATTAGGCGATAGTTGAGGATTGGTAAAGGGAGAGGTGGTGGAATGGATTTGAAACCCTGAGGAACCAAATATCATTACATACATAAAGGTACAAAAAATTTTCATATGTTGTGTAACTCTTGCGATACAATTCTATCCATAGAACATATTCATTTTGACTGTCTAGCGTTTCAGGCGTAACAACTAACCTTTAACATCCCAACAAATCTCATTGTCAGTAATTGTCTAAAAAGCCACAAGAATATTGTGTTTATTCTTGCATTATTCAAAACTGTAGATTTTTATTATAAAACATAATTGTCACCCATATGTATCCATATAGTTACTGACCTTGATGTTGATGCAACCCTCATAAATAAACAATAAGAAAAATATAGAGTGAATCGATAAACTACTATTTTATTATATGTATGAAGTGATTACGAAAATGCTGAGCATGGAAATATTGATATCTATATAACTGAAATTAATGAACAGTATCTACAATAATTCCTAAACGTCATGTATCAAGAAAATTAGAAAAATTTTAGCTAATAGAAGAAAACTGTTATCGATTAAAAATAAAACTGTAAATAAGCGTGACATTTTGTGTGGGTTCAGTAAAAGATGTAACATATTTACATTGTCAGTGCAAAAGTCAAGGTACTGTAACGGAACATGGTTTATTGTTAATCACGCCATTACCGATAATGCCAGAAGAGATTATTACTTGAAAACTCATCTATTCTAAAAATATATAGCTGATTAACTTAATCACAACAATTTGATGACTATAACAGCGTGAAATGGGAATATTCATTACATTGTATTAACGAAATGAAAAGGTCAAATTTGATACAGATTGAAAAATAATCATTTGGAGATATCATTATTTTCTACGGAATATTGACGCTTTAACAATTTATTTATTTTGTAGTTAAAGACTTTCGTGTCTTAATTAATACACAACAGTGTATTAGGAGATTAGGACACATCCCACTGACTAAACCCGACTTTTTAGCTTTTAAATCATGTAAATTTTTCACATACGTAATTGTATAAAGCTTCATCCTAAAGCATTATAGTCACAATTTGTTTAATTGAACTATTACAGTACACTACAGCAATCTATAGGATATCCTGTTTTATAATATAAATAACTTAGAAAACGGAATCTCCACTCCCGCTCGTCCGTGCGCGCGTAGGATTTAAGAAAAAATGAATATATGCGGGACGTACCCTGTCTAGGGCCAAGAACCTTCAGCTGTCTTGGTCGCCGAGCAGTGCAAAGTGTAAGCATGCCTCGTAATCCGATACGGGGTCGGGTATATCGGTGTGAACCACTACTGCAAATCCAATTACAAAACTTCTTTATTTCTGATCATTTTTTTTATGGGACTTTCACCAACTGATTTGTGGCAATAATTAAACACGATATAGTTTCAACTGTATTTAGTGATTTAATTGATAGTATTTAGTGCGCCTTCGGTCGCGCGATCTGTGTTTACACGCGCTGTCCTTTTCTAAGTTCAGCACATTCGGCGAGGTCACAATGAAATAGTAGAACCACAGGATCTAAGAAGCAGCACGGATCGGTGGTTTTTCTTAGATCAAGTCTTTATTTTATAAAGTAAAAAGTTGTTATATTATGATGTGAGAACGCATAAACTTTTAAGATAAGTATACTTCGTCTACAAAAAGGTCAGACAACTCGTTAGTATTATGATCGAATTATACCTATCAATATGCGATCACGGGTAAGTGAAAACAAAGATTCTTCTAACTGCATAATTCTATGCATGACGGAAGATTGTGAGATAGGAAATTGGTAAAAGTTGGTATTTGGTAAAAGTCAACTCATCGATGGATTTTTACAATAACACAGTACTAATAAAACTTATCGACTTCAATACGAAAACTATATTAATATTGCAAGGAGAACTCTGAATTTGTTGTGTACGAGTTCCAGTAAGAATTTGTATAATTGAAGTCTCAGTTCTAAGTGACCATTAGTAAAGCAAAGATTATTACATCAATTTATTTCTATCACGATGCCCTGACAAATATTCTTCACTGCTCTATTACAAGCCGAGGGCTGGCAGATAAGGCCTGACCGAGGTTTATTTTTCGAATACAATAGGTAGAGATTATCGTGAACGTGCCAGTGATTGTTTCACCAAAGGGTTACCGCTAGAAAGGAAGGTTGTGGACGTGCCGAGTGTATTCCAATCGGGTTGCCAGTAGATAGGAAATGCAGGATAGATGAAAGTAGGATACATACTTGGAAAAATCAGCTCTCGTAACTTATATGATTCGTTAATAACCCTCGAGCGGCAAAGGGTTATTCTAGTGGGATTAATTGCTAGTAATTGGGATTTGAAATAGATGTGTTAAATGAGATTTTAAGACTTCTAGATTTGTCTACAAATACAATATATTCTTGATATTGTGGTATTACGATACATGTGTTTATGATATGATACTGTCGCAGATACTAAATAACGAGTTCTCGTTTTTCACGCAATGAAATATGCGAGGATGCAGAATTTCTAAAAATTTAGAAATTGTTACTTTACAGTTTCTTTTGCGTTAGACGGTGCGGAGATAGTACGTTCTGCAAACTTTCTTTCGCAAAAGTATCTAGTTCTTTCTAATCTTCAATATTATTCCCCCTTTTTACCATAAGTGATACCTAATGAACATAAAATCAAGTTCAATACAATGACACAAATACGAATTATTTTCAATACTCGAGTTTCGTTTTATGGGTTTTGATCAAGATCAAACGGCATATTACAAATTATGTACTTGCAGTACAATTAACTCTTTACGGTCCGAAGTGTTTCCTATCTTTTATTTTAGAACTTGTTACAACATCATAATAATAATTATAATATAATAATTATAATAATTCAATTATATTCCCATATGTAGCTTTGCTAGCCTATGTAGAGCAACTGAGAGATACTACAGTTGTTGTTACGTACTATGAAATTGTAGCATTACGGAAAAAATGTAGTGTAAATCAGTAAAATATATAACTATTCTTGCAAAAGTTAATGTCGAGTCCGACCCGAAATAGGACCGGGAAGGGGTAGCCTCAAATCGGCAAATAACTAGCGATGAACAATAGAGAAATGTAAAAAACTGCTCAACCAAAGCCAGGGACAAAAAAATAGGACACATGTCGCTATAACATGTTGTTGCTTCGCATGAATTTATCTACAAAAATTAAGACCATAATTTCAAGATAAATTAAGACTAACCCTACCGAGCATAAAAGCTATTAAAATGTTTTAGCTTATAAAAATGACAGGGCTCTATTTATTTAGATTTTGTCAAATATTTCTTTCCATATGTGATCGGATAAAAAAATCTATCGAATCAATTTTCATGTAAGTAACTTCATAATTTCAATAATAGCAAAATGAAAAATATAAACCCGCCAGTGGTAGGTTTAGTGTTAATGGAATAAAATGATAGGACATTTGTTTAAAAATGAAATGTACAAAAAGAATTTGGTTTTGTTTAATATTTAATGTTTTGTAAAGTCGCCTTTAATTTTTATTACGGCAATTATACGTTTAGGTAGCTGTTTTCTGTCTTAAGTGGCACTGGCTCTTGGCATACAGCGCTATCGCAAAGTTTCCCCAGATATTTTTAATAATGTTAAAATCCAGGGATCTTCCTAGCCAGTCCAAAATTTGAATTTTTTTCGTTGCAAAAATGTTCTATCTATTTTGGCCGTAAATGGAGGAATTATGCTATTGAAGTATGAAATTAGTATCTACCAGCAATTCTTGCAGCATGTTTATTTATTTACTCAATAATGTCTAAGTATTTCTGACTAATTTTTCCACTAATAAGCTTAAACTTGGTCTTTCCGTGACTGCATATATCATATCACAAATATATTAACATTTTCTGTGCACATTTACAACTGAGAAAAATATGATGCATGTCCTATCATTTTATGCCGGGGTCATTCCACGCCAAATCGATCACTTTTTGCGGCGACCATCGAC